>JZKD02S1242231.1:0-12322 GCA_000966675.3 Picea glauca
AGATGGTATTTCTCTTTCTGGATTTGTTCTTTGTCCACTTCAAACTTCACCCGAAGGTCCTCTCTCTCTTGCTACGCAATCTGAAGTTTCTCTAGAGATTCCTCCTGTGCTTTCTTCAAGGCCTCTGTGGCATGCTCTTTTTATTCCTGTACTCGTCAAAGGCGAGCCTCTGTCGCATATGCTAATCTGCGTAGTTGTGCATGCTCATTTCCCAATTCTATACCTTCTGATGACGATGACGTAGTAGACACTGCGCGGCTCGAATAGAGAGATTGTTGCATCCCCTTCATCTCCACCTCGATCCTGTCATACATTGTCTCCTGCTTTGCTTCATTTCACTGCAAAATATCCTCTGAAGTATCTACTACAACTGCAATGATGAGGTCAATATCATACACTGTGAGAACATTATGTGACCGAGGCTTATTGGCTCAGGATTTCTTTCGCGCCGAGGGTTTCTTTGGAGAAACCTTCATTTTCTTTGACGTCTTGGCCTCTTTAAGGGGATCCTTTGGCAGTGTCACTTCATCCTTTTCCTGCTTGTCTTCTTCCCCTTCCTCTTCTTGTCTTACTTCGTCGCCTCCTCCTCTTCCAGGTGAATCAGACGCAGTTTCCTCCAATGCGCTGTTTATGTCATGTGCTTATTCCTTCCTTCTTCTTCTTCTTAGTGTAGCTCAGTCCATCATACTCTTCTCGGGTGACCAAAGGAATTTCAATGATGTCGGGGTCGAAGAATCTCTGTCTGCTCGACTGGTACAAGGAATTTAGCCGGCCATTCCTTGGTTATCTCCTCCATGTCTTCATCAGTGAATTTATAGTATGAATGCAACTCCTCCTTGATTTCATCCCTGCGTGCAATGATGTATATGAAGTGATGGTCTGCACGGAACTTCGCTAGTGGCATGTAAGTGTGCAAGGTGTTCAGAGTCATTCGGGGGAATGAATCAATGGCTCGCATGAGCTGTAAGTAGTAAGTGTGAAATACCACATTTGATTGCCACTGCTTCACCATGTCGCTTGTATACCACAATGTGGTGAACCTTGCAGCCAGTGGTTCAGATGAATCGACTTCAAGGAATGTTGCTCCCTCTAGAATCTCCCAAGCAACAAATTCTATGAGTATTAGTAACCAGCTAAAGTGGAACTCATAGCCTTGGTATTGTGCTTTGTGGCAGTCCTTCTCCAACTCATTGACGAGGTAGCTTGCCCAGTTCATCTGCATCCCTTCAACGCACTTCTCTGCGAGGTCGACGACAAACCCCATGGCTTGCATTGGTCTGTTCTTCCTGACGAGCTTACCATCGATCAACTGGAAATCTAGGCACACTGTGCCATCTTGGATGGAGGCTACCTTGTAGCCTCACTTCCCCTTCTCCATATTTCCATAGGTTTCCTTTATAAGCTGCACAAGGGTACGATTTGCAGCCTTCCCTGGGTAAAATTTCTGAGGGTCTGGTCCCTACATGCTCAATACGGTGATCATGTGGATCAACATTGGATCCATAGTCACACATCTATACAACCAGAGATAAAATCCATGGTAGCACGACAGGAGGAGTTTAACACACGAGTTAACCTCCTGATGTCTGTCGAAGTGGGGTATCTTCATGACGTTGAGGATGGTGGACCTCACGATCTCCTTGATCCAGGGCTGGGGGACTATATTTGGCTTCCTCCTAGTCATCTTTGTCAAGTACCTATGTGGTGCGAGTAGTGCATAATTCTTCCAATCTCCTAGGTTAAATTCACAGATCTTAAGATCAGGGATCAGTCCTAGTTGCGGTCTGACTGTGCATATCCCCTTTGGGAGGTACATAGTGATGATTGTGTATTCAAAATCTCTCGGGATGTTGTCATGACTAAGTGCGCCAACCAGAGGTGGGATGTAGTTGGGTAAGACTGATGAGATCTGATTTGCATTCTCCAGATCGTTGCGGTGATTGATTCTCTTCTCTATCGCGGTTCGGGATGGCCCAGATCGATGTCCATTCGACGAGGATGCTTGAAATACTCTCGTCGATGAGGCCTATACTCCTACAGACATGACCTTCTTATCCATAAGGTCTATTAAGATCTCCTCCAAAGACTTCTCTACTGCGATGCGTTCACTCAACATACACGCTCGTGACCAAATATTTCGGGTAGGTGAACAGACACTCAAGGGAAGCAAAACAAGTGGCGAGGTCTCAAAAGCACAGTGCGATAGAAATCAATTAGCTTGAATATCTCAGTTTGCAAAAGTGTCCATGGTGCAACATGCGAAAGAATAAATAGACAACGTCGTAATGGATTCCTTCAACGGGTCGAAATGTCTCAATCAATACGATTCCATCCATTGTGGTGCGGTCCTGACGGTCCAATGGCAATGTTTCCGGCAATAAATGCGTTTCTAGCCATTCTGGAGCGTCGTTCTAATGGTCGGGATGCCTACAATGGTCATTTTGCTTCTCCGTGGCGAAGTGCCAGTCTGCACTATTCTTCTATTCCGACAAGGTTCAAGTTCTACAAGCCTTCCTTCTGCGAAGTCTTCTCTGGTGCTTCCTGTAATTTTTCTAACTTTGCTTTCTTCTTACTGATATTTCTGGACTTCTTTCCTGTGACCTGAGTCTCTGGATTCCTCTTTCCATTTTTATTCTTATCTTCTCTTAGCATAGTAACTTCGCACTGCTGAGGGTCTTTCAAAGGGTTCAAGTGTAGTACCTCTTCTCTTATTACTTCTGGAGTAGGTGCTCTTCTCTCCTGCATGGATAGGTTCTTTAAGAATTCTTGTGTTCTTTCAACTTCGACAACCTTCTGCTGCTTCGACTTGTCCTCCTGTTCTTGTATTAGTCTAGCTATTTTCTTAGCCATGAAGTCCCTAAATTCTTTCTTTTTATGTTCTATGGATTCCTCTTCTTCTTTCCTTCGGATCCGATCTTTCTCAATCCAGGGATTTCCTAACAAAAGTGCAAAAGGAGCACTATTCTCAACAAACTTAATGACCTCAAATTCTTCTTTAGTCGATGCTCCATGAGAAATCGTAGGTACATGAGTAAGTCTTCCACATATGGTTATCAACTTTCCTTTAAACAATCCTATCTCTCCCAATGAAGGAATCAGAGCAGGCTTTCCCAAAATTTCCCAAGTACTTTTTGGAATAATATTCACCTGTGTTTCCTCATCCAGAACACATTCTATGTCGAAGTCTCCTATTCTTGTTTCTATGCACTTCTTCTCTTTTAAGATCTCTGGTAAATTGATGTCTCTGTGATCATTCAGTGTCTCTTTCATTTTCAATAATATATTCTCTGATTCTTTCTGGTGTTTTAGTATATTCATAGTCTCTTGACCTTCTTCATGGTTTTCTTGTCTCATGTTCATATTTTCAACTTTGGCAATCATTCTAGGGAAATCCAAAACCTCATGGTCAACAGATTTACAACAAAGACAAGTAGGACCTACACCAAGGAATTCCTTAGCAAGATGTCTTGGTCTTCTACAGTTACAACATAGTGTCAATCCTCTCTTTCTCTTAAACGATCCCCAACCTTTTTTGTGCTGTGCACTGGGATCACAGTGACAGACCCTCAATCTGCAAAAAATATTTCTAGGGTCCTGCATCCACTTGTTAGTCCAAAAATTCTTTCTATGCATAGGAATAACATATCTTTCACTATTACTATCAAATCTTCTTTCTTCTAGCTATGCCCTAGTTTTCAGACTAGGACAAAATCTATCAAACATACGTAGATTCATACTTTTGAAACAAAAATTTCCACTTATCTTACCTTTACCAGAGCACAAAGATTTAAGATCTTACCTCTTTTCTTCAAATCAGGCTTCTCTTCTTAGCACAGAGCTTCACAAGTCAAGTAGAATATTGCGCACTACAACAATAGATATATGCATAAAGATTTTTCTTTTCTTTAGTTCCCAACAATCATAGTTTTAGGTCCCAACAACGAAACCATTTGTTGACACAGGGGCAGAACCAAGGTTCAATGCTTCAACATCACACCAACAAAACCCTAACTACTAGCCCTTTTGGCAACACCTGCGAAGCAGATGAAGTCTCACCTGATGTAGAGGTAGGGGGGGTTGTAGGACTCAAGTGTCTACAACCTAGCTGGGACATAGGTCTGTGATCACAATACTTAACATAACACTTAGCAATTAACATTCATTAGTCTTTAGCCTTTATTCACACCGCAGGTCAAAACCCTAATTACAGATCGACGTAGTAACAACCAAGATCAAGAACATCTAACCATTCATCACATAGCATCAGATCAGATCTAATATTCATTCATATACGAATCACTAAGCATCAATGGATCTATATATCATGGATCAAGATCATTACACTAAGCAAGTAAATACATAAACAACATGAACATCATAGCACAAATCACATCGGCGCAAGATATACGTGGTTCACCCCAGTGTGGGGCTACGTCCACTAACTCTTCTTCTTATTTATTACCTTCTCCCAATTTTCTTACATGCACCAATCCACAGATCCAACTCCGCAAGGATAGGAGATCTGTGCGCACCTCGCTAGATCCTCCTTCCCTGAGTTTGGCACAACACAGAGCCTTTACACAGTCTGTGCACAACGCACTTACAAAACGCTTGCACTTACCTCTGCATTCCTTAAAACATCTTCTTGCACATAGCCAACATTAGCACTAAGCCATCGACCTACTAGGTATACTTATTACAATCACTTGCACTTAACTCTGCAAGTCTCAACATACATCATGCATGAAGAATTCAAAACTATTCTCACTTAGCAACCTTCACAGGCTCTTGCACAAAGCCGATTAGAACTACTTCATACTTCGCTTGCACTTATAACCGCTTACTTACATCGCCTAGATACTTATTTATACATTACAAAAAGGGGCCTAAAAATGGGCAAGACCCATGGGATGACATCCCATACCCGTTACATAAACCCTGAAACCCAAAAAGCCTGCAAAAGGGGGCGAGATCCCGCGATCTTTGCTTCGCCTGGGCACTTCGTCTTCGACCAACCCGTCGAAGTCCCAAAAATGGTCAAACACGACCAAGGTTCTCCCAAAACTTGGTCAAGGGCCAACACCCTTGCATCATACGTGAACGGCGAGGGTCGATGTTGGCCATATCAAATAAAGAACGAAACAAATCTATGGACAACTAGAGAAACAAACAACACTCACTAATAAAATCTAGAAATCAAACCAAGCAAAAAAACCTTCTTATTTCGAAGTCAATAGTTGGTGATGAAATCCAACGTCGCGAAATCAAGACAAGAAGGAGCTGGGATAAAGCGTGTGTAAAATTTACATTGATGATCTGCTTAACAGACTTACACCCTGGTGCAAGCTCCCACACATAATCATGGGTATACCCTCCAAGGATCTCGAGTGAGTTTGGCCAACGTTGATTCCAGGTACCATGAAGACTTTCTCATCGACAGTCACCTCGTGTAAAGACCCTAAAGAGATAGTCTACTAAGGTTACCAATTATGACAATGATGCTTGGGGAAACAATCGACAGTCCGATCCACATGCAAATGTAGGGTGTCTAGCCTGAAATCAACTCGAGAAGGTCCCCACATGATATTCTTCTCAAGTGACCCCCAATAGTACACACAATCTCTACAGTAAGACCAACAAAGTAGGGTGAGTAACTCTGCCAGTCCTAATGCGACCTCATGATTGACCCTTGTGTTAGAAGGGCTTCCCAGGACAAAATGTAACAAGTTGATTTGAACTCTCCATATCACAATATACTATTGTGTGTTTTGATTCTTTGGAGAGTGTGCCTTACAACCTATTCCAAAGCGCTATCCTAGCTAATGTTGGTGAACAAAATTTCTAGAAAATAAAAGTTGCTAATAAATTTTAAAATTATGCTGTATTTTAAAGGCTGTTGTTTACTCAAAAGGGAAACAAAAATGAAACTGATGATGTATGTGACCTTGACCCAATAAAATGCAAGAAGAGATGATTATGCAATCTTTCAATTCAATGAACTCTAATTACACTAGGGAGAAGATATATCTTTTTGACATACACAAGCTATGAAACACAATTTCTCAATTTTTGAATGAACAAAATTCCAAACAATCAAAAGCTACAAAATTTTCCAATTTTCTCCTTTAACAAATATTTTGAATGCACAATTTTTCTTGTGAAAGATCACTAAAAATGAGAATGAATTCAGTTCTTTCTTTCTCAAATAAGATCAGAGATGTAATGAAGAAAATAAAGCGTAATCCAAGAAAATTAACACACTCTCAACACTATTCCCAAATCAAACCTATAGTGTAGACAAAAATGAATTGATAGGAAATCCTTTCGTCAAATGCAAAAAAAAAATCTCTCAATCAATGAACAATCCAGAAAGTAAAAAAAATCCAAAACCTCAAATAAATCAAGGATTCTTTGTCAAACAATTACTCAGGACCAAGATGTAGAGATTATACCATTGTGACAAAAATCAAAAGCAAAACTTGCAAAATTTACAAAGAAAACTTTCAATTTCCGAAAATCAATCAAATGCAAGATTCAAAATTATAAATCAATCATTTAATAGTGTTAGAAATTCATCCCAGGCAGTTGGGGCAAAAATGGGTAAGAAAAGAAAAATTGGCTATCTCCAACAATTCCTACAGGAATCATCGCGGGTTGCAGTGGATCATAGTGCGACGATCTAGGGTCATCACATGCTTCCAATAGGGTACAATGCGACATCGTCACACTAGTATGCACTAGTAGAGTGCGACGTCAGAGGATCGTTGCGGTTTGTCTATAGAGTACAATGCGACGATCTTTGAAACTAAAGGAAAATGGAAAGAAAGACAAAAATTCTCACTGAACCTTCAGACCCAGGGAGTGTAGATGGATCACCCACAGACTCAAAGAATGAATTTGACCAAAAGAAGGCAGACTAAAAACAAATAAGAGGCAAAAAAGAAAATAAATTCGTCTCCCCAATATGGTCACCAATTTTGTTATCGGATTAATCGGTAAGTGCAGACACAAACAGATCTCCCTAACTTCCACAGGAAACTAGAACAAAATAGAACATAATATACACTTCGCCTTAAACTTCATCATCATATAAACTAGTTTAATGAGATACATGTGACATACCTTTTAAACGATGCTTGATCCTCGCTATTATTGTCCTTGTAGCTCCTTCCTTGAGTTTGCATAATAGTAAGCCTGTCTAAGAATCACAAACTAACAAAGAGGGAAAATAAAGATATATATATTCTAATGAAGTCTATGTATATGATCAAGGAATTATACAATAGAAGACAAGATGCTTATATACTGAAGAAATGTATTATTGTATTAAGTAAATAGAAAGTGAAGAATACAACCCATGCCTTGATGTTGCAAGGTCCCCTTTCAATGGCTCTTTGCTTCAACACACACACCTTTGCTCCAATAACTTGAATGAAGAAGATCCACAATCTGATTTGAAGAACTAAAGCAAAGCTCTCAAACATAATCCAAAGTAGAGATATCTATAAAAATCTTAGCCTATTCAATCTTATCCTTTTCCATGAGAGATCCCCCTTTATATAGTGTGAAAGAGAGATGGATGAGGAGATTAGGATGATCCCACCAAATCATAGAAGCGATTAAGATTCAAACCGATCGGATGCCACCTTATCTTCTAGAAGATTCCCTTCTAGAACATTAGTGAAATTTGACTTTTCCTATGCTTTAAGCATCGTCACACCCTATGCACAAGCAACATGCAATGACATTGAAGTCTAGGTTTATGGAAGAGTGTGACGATGAGACATCGTTGCACCCCATGCATATGGAAGGGTGCGACGACCTTCCTTGACATGGTTTTTGAAGGAGGAAAGCAAATCACTTCTCCCATGGAGAAATTCTTCTTTTAATATTTTCAGGGAACATTAACACATGTTGTTAGGTGATCATTGAGGTGACCAAAATAATGTGTAACACATATATTTTTAAAATTGTACTTTGTTGAATACTTTTCTTCTTTATCGAATTTCATACCATTTACCATGGTTCATTGTAACTAGTCTTTCTAGTAATAAAAAATCATATGATCTTTATCATCATATCTAGTCAATTGTTTCGTGTGTGTGTGTTAAAAAAATCAGATTATATAGTTATATTCTTAATTAATGTTTCATTATATTTTTTGTTAAAATTATACATAATATGTTTTCTTAATTTTAATTTTTTTTTTAATATCAATTTATTCCATTGCAAAAAATTCAATTAGTTGACAAAGGGTTGACCGACCCTTCCACATCTTCATACACTTTTCATGGAGATAAATATTAGGGAAGGGTTCATTGACCCTTTCTCTAGATTAATATTCTCAACAATTTAAATCTTGGAGAAGGATTGGTCAATGAGAGGGACTGTAAAAAAGTGACTAGCCTACCCTTCTTCAAGTCTTGTATTCATGTTGAGGGAGAGACAATGAAATGGTAGACTAACCCTTCTTCAAGATCATTAATTTCTAATTGAGAAAATTCTTGGAGAAGGGTTGGTTGACCCTTTTTGTAGAATAATACTTAATCAAGTATAATGAGAAGGGGTTGACCATACAACCATGGCCCACACCTTTCAAAATTTAGGACCTAACATCGATGTGGGGCTTGAGCATTGGCCTCTCTACACAGTTTTGGAGTTAGATTTTGACTTAATGCTCAAATTCTCCATGTCTCTTGAATTTTCCTCATGGATTGGTTTGTGATGTGATGTGGATGGTGGTTTGGATTGTGATTATTGTGTATAATTTTAATTCATTTTTAAATCTTCAAATGTATTGTTTTGTAGAATATCCAAAGTGAATGTCTGAATATTTTAGATGTTATGAGCGAGGAAAACATGAAAGATAACATGACTCTTGTGTTGATATGGAACAAATGGTGGATACTTTTTGAACATTATAAAAATGGTTCATTTGCATGCTCGCATAAGGGCATCAATCAAGATGAACATATTCAGAATAAAACAAAACAATATGGCTCTAATTTTTCAGACCATTTCTTGACATGGATGAATCAAAATTGTACATTGTAGTATAGAATATAATCAACATAGATAACATTATTTTGGTTCATTTTTTTACACTCGCTTGAATACATCCTTAGCCTTAATAATCGACATAGCTAAGGCACCTAATGCTCCGTGATCCAATTTTCTAGATAGTCACAATTATTCGATTCAAATACTAATACTACACTTGGGACTTACCTCTTGGGCATAGTGGCACTTTGAAGTAATGGAAGATGCAATAATTTGATTATAGTATACTTCATTCCATAGTATATGGCTAGGGTTTGCACCTGTGAGCTATGTGATTTGTATTGCATTTAGATGGGTTTGTTAGTGTTGTCAAGATAAGAAGCATTGAAGGAATGGACAATTATTTCAAAGGAAACACTCCATGTTGATATGAGGTTTCATGTAATGATCAAACATCGTTGCATCACCATAATAACCAAAAATATTACTCTTATTATGCCTTTTATTGATATTATTTCTTTTGTCATCTCTCTCTCCCATTTATTTTCCCTTTATGATTATAATTTGAGGTTTAAGATGTCTTGAGCCATTGCAAGTCATTGCCACTGACCCCATTTTACATGATAGAACATTCTCATATTTATTTACAATTCCAAGATTACTTTATGCTCTTCCTTCTTCCATAATCTCTTCATGTTTGTGGCTATAATCCCTTTTTAATCAATTCTATCATATGAAACACTTACCACATTTATATTTCTAAATGTAGTCATGTTATAATACCCCCATCAGAGATAGATATAAATATATAAAGATTTCATTTTCATGCTTTGTGATCCCAACTACATGGTTCCGTATGGAATACACGCTCACATTCAACATTGAGTGTAACACCCTGTTTCCCCCAGTCTGTAAAAATAAATATAGTGGCCAAGAACTATGGTAGACTCAAAGATGTGAATGTGTGATTTTGAATGGACCTTAGTATTAAAGGTCGACGAATGTAAATAATGTTATGAATATATGTTGCAAAACTACTGGGAGGGGGGTGTGCTAAAAAGAGACCACGATGGCTGATGAAAGGTGGTGGAAGGCACCTGGAATGGTGGCGTTAAATTCCACTGAAACCAATACCGTATTTGGTCTTCACTGGCCCGAATATCAAGAGCGGCTCGCTGGCCCCGAAATGAATTACTCGACAAGTTGGTAGGTGAAGAGGCTCCTCATGAGTAATGAGGGATGGGGGTGAACCGCCCATCCATGGAAGCCTCAGACCTGACCACCACAGGGAAGTTTGTGCCACACAAAACCTCACCGGAAAGGAAAAGGTAGGAAAGAGGTGTGGAAGGGGGGGTAGACGCGATAGAGATCGCAAGAGGGAGATAAATTGGAAGGACTCTGGAAAAAGTATACAGAGTGATGGATAAGCAGAGAAGAAGGAGAGTAACCTTCATTCTCGACTTCTGACGAACAAAGATTCAGTCTCACAACATCGTGGTTTAAGCTCGGGGGTGGCTGGTGGTAAATCCATTCGGAATCGTTGAGCCTACGGTTGGGTGGAAACAAGCACCCCTCTCAGCAGTTACATCAACTGGTGTTTTTTGATAAGTGTTTATATCTTGTGTCTTGCATTGAATATCTTGGAATGTATGTTCATAGTTTGATTACTTATAAATGGCTTCTATGTAGAAATGTCTACATGGTGTTTTGATCCAAAATGGCTTAGCGCGTATAGATTCATCGTTTCGGTGTTTCGGTACCCGAAATACCCAAGGGCGAGTTCCCTTGCACTCGCAAGTCCCAAAATCCTGACTTGCGAAATATCGAAATGGCTTAGCACGTACAGATTCAACGTTTTGGTGTTTCGGTACCCGAAATACCCAAGGGCGAGTTCCCTTGCACTCGTAAGTCCCAAAATCCTGACTTGCGAAATCCTGAAATGGATTAGCACGTATAGATTCAGAGTTTTGGTGTTTCGGTACCCGAAATACCCAAGGGTGAGTTCCCCTGCACTCGCAAGTCCCGAAATCCCGACTTGTGAAATCCTGAAATGGCTTAGCGCGTATAGATTTGGAGTTTCGGTACCCAGAATACCCAAGGGCGAGTTCCCTTGCACTCGCAAGTCCCGAAATCCTGACTTGCGAAATCCCGAAATGGCTTAGCACGTATAGATTCAACATTTTGGTGTTTCGGTACCCAGAATACCCAAGGGCGAGTTCCCTTGCACTCACAAGTCCCAAAATCCTGACTTGCGAAATCCTAAAATGGCTTAGCACATATAGATTCGGTGTTTCGATACCCCGAGTACCCAAGGGCGCGTTCCCTTGCACTCGCAAGTCCCGAAATCCCGACTTGCGAAATCCCGAAATGGCTTAGCGCATATAGAATCGACGTTTCGGTGTTTCAGTACCCGGAATACCCAAGGGCGAGTTCCCTTGCACTCACAAGTCTCGAAATCCTGACTTGTGAAATCCCGAAATAGTATAGTGTATTTAGAGTTAGGAGTTTCAACTCCCGGGAAACCCAGATGCGAGACCTCCTGTCTTTGCGTAGCCTGAAATCTTGACTTACGAAATCTCGAAATGATAGAGCGTGGACAGGTTATGATGTTTCGAAGTTTCGTCTCTCGGGAAACACAGGTGCGAAACCCTCTTGTCCTCGCATATCCTGAAATCCTGATAGGCGAAATCCTGAAATGGATTAGCACACATGGTTTTGGTGTTTCGGCGTTTTGATACCCGGGATCTCCAAAGGTCAGGTTTTCCTCATGTTCGCTAGACACAAAATTTTGATGGATGAAACCCCGAAAAGAGTTTGGTGGATATAGGGTCTTCAGTGTTTCGACACCCGGAAAAGAGAAGGGTAGGAGACCCTCGCTCTCTTATACCACAAAAACCCGGTATGCGAAACCCCGAAAGGTGGAGTGCCATGCTTCAATCTGAGGTGTTATTAATTGTGATGAACTGTTGGTTCCCTTTGGGTTTTGACACCTCGAAATCCAGGGAACTGAGAATACATGCTTCGCAATTTCCCGAATCACGAAAGATGGGAGCACCTCTCCGGTAAGGCCTGTGGTCATCGCCGATGATCATATGGGTATGGATAAGGGATGGTAGGATCTGCAACAGGCCCCATAGGAATTCGAGGATTCTGTTCCTCGAAGAAGAGAAGGAAAAGCCGAAAATTTTTAGTCTCCATGAAGTGGGTGTGTTACAAATTGGTATCAGAGCATGGTTACAACACTTGGCCTGCTTGGGCTCATGAACGAGTTGCGCAGGAGGTCTGTTTGAAACACTCCTAAAAGGAGTAACCCCCTGTCTTA
>JZKD02S1242242.1:9537-26059 GCA_000966675.3 Picea glauca
AAGTAAGTGAAATCTGAAGACGTGAATCCGTCAACTTCCGCGCCTAGAAATTTTCTGAAAAATGAGTAATGCATACTAAGTATGTACTCTTATAAAGTATGGACATGAGATTTTTATAGAGAATGTACGGATCCCGCATTCCATACTTGGCCACTTTTTGGATCGCAGATTCTCGGTCTGGCGGGCTCAAAATTGGGCCTCTATTGTTCTGTATCCTACAAATAACACCCATAGTTTCGTGATATACAAATGGACAGACGGACTTGCGGACTGGCTGGCTCAACATTGCACTTCTATTTTTTTGTGTCTTCCAAACAACACTCGGAGGAAACGAGTAATATATACTAAATATGTACTTTTACAAATTGTGGACATGAGATTGTATAGAGCATATACAAATCCCTCATTCCATATTTAGCCACTTTTTGGATCGCGGGTTCTTGGGCTCAAAATTGGGCCTTTATTGTTCTGTGCCCTAC
Organism: Picea glauca; assembly: GCA_000966675.3. NCBI lineage: Eukaryota > Viridiplantae > Streptophyta > Pinopsida > Pinales > Pinaceae > Picea > Picea glauca. The sequence continues at coordinate 10,017 of JZKD02S1242242.1, forward strand.
AAACAACACCCAGAGTTCCGTGATATACAAATTGATAAGTGAACCTGTGGGCTGGTTGGCTCAACATTGCACTCCTATTGTTCTGTGTCCTCCAAACAACACTCAGAGTTCCGCGATATACAAATTGACAGACCTACTGGCCTCAAGATTGTGATCCCTCGTTCCATACTTAGCCATTTTTTGGATCACGGGTTCTTGGGCTGGCGGGCTCAAAATTGGGCCTCTGTTGTTCCGTGCCCTACAAATAGCACCCAGAGTTCCACGATATACAATTTGACAAGCAGACTTGGGGGCTATCTGAATTTTAAGGGCCTCGTGTTGATATGATAACACAATTGGACTTTGACCAATTTATATTCATTTATTACAATATGAAATGGGGAAGCAGTTGGTCGGGCTGGTGATATAAAAGTAAGTGAAATTTGAAGATGTGAATTGTGAAATCTGAAGACGTGAATCCGCCAACTTCCGTGCCTAGAAATTTTCCAAAAATTGAGTAATACATACTAAGTATGTACTCTTATAAAGTATGGACATGAAATTTTTATAGAGGATGTACAGATCCCGCATTCCATACTTGGCCACTTTTTGGATCGTGGGTTCTCGGTCTGGCGGCCTCAAAATTGGGCCTCTATTGCTCTGTATCCTACAAATAACACATAGAGTTCCGCGATATACAAATTGCATTATTAGTTTTATTTAATTATAAACATATTTAATGTTTTATGTTGATTAATAATGATAATAATTTATTTTTAAAGAGTGAGGTATCAAATTCATATATGAAATTTCCTTATTTATAGAACAATAGACTACATCAATATATACCAAACACATTTGTATTTATATATAATCTATAAAATATTTTTATTAAACAAATATTTTAATATCTTTTTCCTTATAAACTTTACTTTGGGAATAGAAGATAAAGTACAAATATGGGAAAATTTTGAGAATTTGGGAAAACTTTGGGAATTTGATGGTTCTAAATTTGAGAATTTGGGAAAACTTTGGGAATTTAAAGGTTCTATTATTTTGGGTGGTGGGAATTAACGCGAAGGAAATTATGAGTTGTTGCTTTCCAACAACTAAAATACTGCATTCCATACTTAGCCACTTTTTGGATCGCGGGTTCTCAGGCTGGCGGGCTCAAAATTGGGCCTCTATTGTTCTGTTCCCTACAAATAGCACCCAAAATTTTGCGATATACAAATTGACAAATGGACCTGTGAGCTAGCTGGCTCAACATTGCACTTCTATTGTTCCGTGTCCTCCAAACAACACTCGGAGTTCCACGATATACAAATTGACAGACGGACTCCAGGGCTAGCGGGATCAAGATTGCGATTGTTTATAGATGGTAATCCCTATAAACTATCTAACATTATCTAAAAACATTATTTTCAATACTAAATTATTAGTATTAAATATTGATATTGTACAATTTAATTAGACAAACAAGTTTGTACAATTTGAAATGGGGAAGCGGTTGTTCTCCCTATGCCACTTTATGATTTAATCGAGTGGAATTAGTACTACTACTTACTTTGTATTATAAGCACCAAATGAATGGATGGATCAATCTTACCTTTCCCTTACTACCCCACCCGTTCACCCCAGTCATTCATGAGAATCCTCTATTGCAGGACCCATTCATCTGCTTCCTCCGAGAGGGAGGTGGTGGGTTGTTATATCTGAAGGAAGGGAAAGGTAGGGAGGGCTTACTCCAAGAATATTGAATGGAATTAAACATTATTTTCAAATACTAAATTATTAATATTAAATATTGATATTGCACAATTTAATTACAAAAAATTATCAAAGGATGTTAAATCGCTTATTTTAAAAAAAATGAAGGAAACAAAACAAAGTTTTTAAAATTCTATCACCGCAAGCATAACAACGACCAATTTGAATTTTAAGGGCCTCTTGTTGATATGATAGCACAATTGGACTTTACACAATATATATTTGTTGATTTCAAATTACTCCAAGAGATTAATTTTACCAAGTTCATCGATAAAGGAAAAATGCTAAAAAAAAGCCACATACTACATTTGCGTCACAACGCCATTCAAATTATCAAGCGGATTTGCGGGCTAGTTGGCTAAAAAATTGCAATTCTATAGTTCCCTATCCTCCAAACAACACTCAAAGAATACAACCAAGAACCAACTAAACTCCAAACAGGTTGTAAGCAAGTTCCCACAAGGTTCCATAGAGCAGGACGCATCGACCTTTGCATCAAACAATTTGATATACAAAGAAAATATGTCGCAACATTCGTTTTCTCTTACATCTGGTATATGTTCCCAGTAGAAAATAACCGGGGCCATGGGATATATGGGGTTTGCTTCCATGCTTCCCATTTTTGGACCGAACAATCTTATGCGCATGCAATCTCAAGTACTTGAGTCCGATGAACATTCATCTGGATGTTGAAGAAATATTACAGAGACACATGAGATATTTTTCGTTTCCTGCCAAAGTTTGATATGTATTTTTTTTTCCTTCTTTAGCTGATATGAAAAATTGCATTGTCCTCATTTAAGGTAAATTTGCTGTGTATCCGAAAGTCGCGTAGTATGAAGACACTGCTTTCCTTTTTCTGTAGATATGTTTCATATGACAATTCTGCCAACCTAGGAAGCACATTTTGTAACAGAGGTTGCCTAACTGTACAATGCATGGTTGTGTTGCCCACGGTTCAGATGGCATCATTGAGAAAATTCCCATATATATATGGACATTTTTCACCGCATCGCAGACAATCAATCGTATCATCACTTATCAAAGCGGAGGCAGAAGCAGGAGAGTTTCATTTTGCACATACAGGTTCAAAGGGGGTCAAATACGCATTCACTGCAACCAAAACAACTTCAACCTGGGAACGCGAGCATAGGAATTAATACATTGAAAAATATAATACACAACTGCACCCCCCCTCTCCCTTAAAAAAAGTAAAATAAAATAAAACAACCCGCAGAAATTTGGTGAAGGCTATTTGTATAAGCAAAGTGAGGATGATTTTATGTATGTATACGCACAAGAGTTGTAGAGCTAGCTAGTTTCTTCAGATCCTGTACTATATCTACTCGCAACTCTGTTACAAACGTTTCCTAGGTTGTGCGAAAGATCCTTTCTCTAACATCCCTTTTCTTTGCTATATTTTTGAAGAGCATAAGGGGAAACTGCCCTTTATGAAATAGTTGTTCCATTGAAGAAAACAAATTTGAATAGGTATCGAACAATTGCAGCTGCAACATGGAACAATGAAATATTTGTGTAACTTACCCGACATACATGCACATGCGAAAGTAAAGGACAAAAATGGATATGGAATTTTGTACCATTTCCTTGTCACTGTCCAACTCTCCATCCTTTATATGGAGAATGTGTTGCGAGCCAAGTTTTCTTGCCAGTGTGACAACTGTGCCAATGGTTCTGATTGGGTAAATATCACTGCTCTGTGCAAGCTGGATGATAGTCGCGTCCAGGACATAACAATATTCTGAACAAACAACGTAAATTTTTTCCACAATACTTATTTCGTTGAGTGAAATAATCCGATCACAATCACCACGGTCGTATACTGTTTTGGGAAATATATTGAAATTTGTAATGGATATCCCATTACCCGAAAATATCTTTTCTGCATGCTTCTGGACAAGTTGTGTAGGAATAGTCAGTGTCACTGTCATCATGGCCTCCTTGTCTGTCATGTCAGCACACATAATGGATCTAGTTTTGTTTGCCTTGTCTAAGTAGGTGCTATAGACCATTATGTCTCCGACGAACACTTGTCCAGTTCAATGGTTGTTCAAGGCCTCTATTGATAGTACTTTGGGTGTTACAACTCTAGACCTGGCGACAATTTTTGAACAGGAAAACTAAAGTGAATGGAAGTGTGTTTTTTTTTTTTGTATTCTTCTTTCACTAGCATAAATCTACAAGTAAACACATAGGTTCGATGAAATATGGAGCCAGAGTTTTGCAACCACACCTCTTAGCCTGCAGAACCTGAGCTATGTTTGACGTCTCGCTTGTACTTGTTGATACTTCTTGTGAACTACAAACCATGTATTGCAGATGACATCAACATATTCACCATGCCATAGATGAATAAAAAGCCAAGGATATTTGTTTGGTAAACATACTAAGAGAAGAGCGTATGCATCTTTACCTTTGGCCTTGTCAGTCTGTTGATGTTTAGGATGACTGACTGCCCATGGCCATGTCACTAGTCCAACTTTTTCTAATGCAAACATGTGCAGATGAACATCAAGACTAAACAAGAATATACATTGTATGCATCTATTTTTTTTGACTGGAAATATGTGTAACAGTAAACAGGGCGTGAGGGTGGGGCACCATGGCCAATCTATATATCGCAGACCCCCGAAAGCTAGGGGAGAAATCTTGAAACCACTAGCCTGACACCCGCAATCGACAAATTGGGTAAGTATATAATAAGGTAGAAGCATGACCATAGATGTGAAATCGTTAGTCCACCAACCGGCGCACCAAGGCATTTTCGAAAGACCATTAAGCAGATCAATTAGAAAACAAAATGGATAATAGAAAATGGAAAAAGTAGAAATAGGGAGGGCAGAAAGGCCCATTGCTGCCAAGACATCATTTTCTAGTCTAATATTATATGCCCCCACCCAGTTTGTATATTTAATTTACCAGCACAATTGTTATACCTTTTCGAATATTGTACCACAGAACCCTCTGTTGTTGCACATGACATTTCATCTTCCTGTCCAACTAACCTATTTCTTCCAAGGTAGCAACGCCGAATATGCAATGGACATGAAGGCAAGTTATTATGAAGACGGATATGTAAAAGAAAGAGAAATAGGTCTATTTGTTCCAATGTAACAACAAACATAATACGATTTGCATGAGAAGACGCATACATATATTATAGGATAAGGAAGAGAAAGAACAAAAAAAAAAGTGCAAAGCAGCAGAGCAAGCACTACAAATATACAGACAGTAAATGAAAAAATGAAAACTGGAATATGAAATAAGAGTACAGGTATCCACTTTTGTGATTCCTCATCTACATTCCCGCCAAAGAGTCCATCGTCTTCTGCAACCATTCTGTTTGTTTAAATGTAGCAATGTAGCGAAAACACAACGGACATGAAGTAGGTTAATATGCAGGAAGACATGTAATGAAGATAATCTATTATGTAGGAAGGTACACAACATGTACATACAATAAACTAGGTGAACACATATACAGACAATAAATGAAATGCAAAACAACACAATATGAAATAACAGTACAAGCATGCACCTTTCTATCTTCTCTTCAACCGATGCAGTCAAGACTCTATCATTTTCTCCAACTATTATGTTTGTTTGAATGTGGGAACACACAAAATACAATTAATATGAATGGTAGATGGTATGCACCGGAGAACAAGTCATATGTACATACAGTAAAAGAGACTCAACAAATAGTATAAAAGATAGGCAGAAACATGAACCTTTGCGCTTCTCCATCCATAGCTGTAAATATGTAATTTTTTTTCCCGTGCCCAAAATATATTACAAGCCACAAAATATTATGAAATTGCATGGCCGTAGCTAAACGATTTATGGTTTTTCGTGGAAAATTATCTAGATATGCTTCCAGAAATGAAAATATAATTTTGCAGAATCTTTGTTGTACATATCATATCTCAAGTACAAGACAAATTGTATCATGGGAACACCAGTTTGTGTAGAGGACAAAGAACATGTATTTTCATATGGGCACATTTCACTATACATGGTTTATAAATGCAGCCTGCATATGTTTTATTTTAACAAAAAAACAACAGATATTGCAATTTCACATGTACTTCTCGAAGTATTTTCCATGCAACTATTTTCTTTCATGTCAACACTAAAGCACCAACAAAATATCACAACAGAACAGATATCGACCTCACCAGGTAGGGAAAATAACACAACTGCATGTCAACTCGTGGGTGTAGGGGTTGAACACCGTAAAGCACCCAAAAAACAATAATAATCCAAAAAAAAAATAAAAAAAATCAACTCCAACTACCGGCGTAGGACCCCGCCCCTGCAAAGACGAATGAAACAAAAGAAAACAGCAAGCACCAAACCAACGACAAATCACGAACATGTCCAAATGCATCCCCAGGGCCCCAAAGCGTAAACCTTTGCCAAACAAACACAACTAGCAACCGACGAACCAACGAACAAGCAACAACCATCGAACCAATAAACAACATATGTATCTCCAACGATTACGAAACTATAGTCGAAGCACAGAAGGAACTAGAAACATACGACGAGCATGCCAGTAGAAATAAGCAAACATTCTTAACTACAAACTGCAAACATTGAAACACAAACAAAGAATAGAAAATGAAACTATGGCATGGAAACTTACTCCGAAACGACGAAAGGCAAAAGCGCAGGTTGAATTCTGAACCAAACAACAAAAACAAGCAACAATCGATGAAGCAACGAAGAATAAGCACTCCCTGAACCAGTAAACAATGTATGTAGCTTCAATGATGACGATATTTCATTGCAAGGCTAGAATAAGGATGAAAGATACGATGCTCATTCAACTGGCGGTGGACAACAATATTGTGCAAAATCACTGCAACATTGTATGGAAAATTTCGAGGAAAAATGTACTCCGAGAAACGTATTTAGATAAACATTTAAGGCTATAATGATGTCTAAGGACCTCACAATATGTAAACATTTAAGCTCTCAGGCCTGTTGGAGGACCTTGTGTCATGTAAACATTTAAGCTGTCAGGCCTATTCAAGCACCTCAAAAAAAGTGTCAATACATTTCAATACAAATACATGCGGCAAGGACGTTGTAAACTTTGGAATTATCAATCACTATAAAGCTTGTATATCTAAACATTTCAATATTATTAGTACAAATAAAATAAAAAAATCACCGTATATGATCTAAGACAATGCTAGTAGAAAATGGCGAAGACAAACATTCAAACTAATGCTAGCATTAATCCACCTTCAAGCAATGCATAAGAAAAACATATGAATAAAAAAGAATGTAGATGATGAAAAAGTTTGGATATGATAACATATAAAACATTGGGAATAGCGAAGCCGGAAATAAGACGTCCAAACTGTTATCTAATCAGATCACTACATATATGGTACTTTTTATTATATAAAATTCAATGTTTTTAGTTCCCTAGCTCCAACAATAGATATTATGCAAATTTTTGTGGTCAAAGTACAAACTAATGTGAGGTCAATGAATTATCGATCACTATAGTCCCTCTATGCCTACAACAGGGACTAATAAGAAGTTATTATAAATTTTTATTAACTCTATTTGCTTGATGGAAAATTTGATTTAATTAGTCAATATTTTTTTTATTAAATCTTCGATTTATTTTTCGGTTTTTATCTAAGTAGTTTAGTGATTGTCCTCAACAACCTTGGAACAAATTGGTGTGTTCTTACTTGTAATTTTAGTATTTGTCCCTACCTGTAAGTTCAGTATCTGAAAGCTACACTCCGCAACGAGCAATATATCAAAAATGATTATTATTGCAGACAAATTTCCAACTATATCAAGTGCATGGCGAGATCTTCTCGATATTTATGTGGTAATTAAAGCCACACTCTCCTTCTTATATAGCAAGTCCAACATAAAAAGGTAGAGTGAACATGATAATGACCTCTCCCCACTCCAGGCGGGGTAAAGATTGATTTTGATCTGGTTAATTCCTTTCCCATTAGTTCATGCCTTATTCTATGTGATTATTCGGCTCTTGTTGTGCTTTATAAGGTTATTGATGCGCCTTCTTATTATGATTTTATTTATCCCGCGCCTGATCTTAGCAATTTAATATGATAGACTTAGGATTGCTATACTATTCTTTTGGCATGGAGATATGGTCAACAGATGAAGGCATATACTTCTCCCTTCATTCTTCATTGGCTGAATTTTTTTATCCTTTCTCTAATGGGCTTCTTGTGCAACAGAGTGTTGAGAACAACATTGAATCCCAAGTGTTACAAGGGAAAAACTCTCTATGGCCAAGGGTAAACCACAACAGACAAGTATGACTGCAGAAATCAACTCAATTCCAACATATGCTATATAGACTAATGTGCAATACAAGAAAGAGGCCTACCTCGTTCCAACGTTTGATGATGTTCCACCGTTGAGCACTTTGATCCAAAGCTTTATACCTGCAAGAAGTTCTCAACAAACAAGCGAAGCAAGTATATAATGATGGTATAAAAGGGGTTAACACATCATATAGCATAATCCATTAATAAACATTACAAACATGCCCATGGATAATAATCATATATTTGCAAGATACCAATAGGACAGGAAAGGAGTATTTCTATTAATAATTGATCAACAGAAGTGTCAACATTACAGATTTCCATTTCATCACGGTTTGAAACCAAAAAACCAAGTTCCTTCCAGATGGGTCTCCACCACTTCAATCCTCCACCAAAGGCATTTCATGAGAAAGAGGCAAATAAGTCCTCTCAACAATAAGGGAAGAGCTTGGGGGTTGAACATTGTGTTCAGACTTGAGGGACAAAGGGATGTAGACTCAATATGAAGTAATTTCTCCAGAGTAACTTTGCTCTCAAATTTGAATGCTTTCTCCTCTTTTCCGTAGCTCGAAATTGTGCTCTGATAGCCTTCAGAATGCAACTGAAGGGCCGAGTCAGAACGTTTCCAGTATATGGAAGGCCAAGGATTAGAGATCTCTTGTCATGAAATGGAAACCTGATCTCATTTTATATTTTCTGGCACAAATCCCGATATATGCGAGTTGTAATGGAGCAACAACCATGTACGCATATTGCATAGCAGTTAGGGAGTGTATATGTGGAAAAATGTATATTTTTAGCTTTGGACTCATTAAAAAGGGATGACAAGTCTACATAGGGAAATGGAAAAAGGCCCTCTGTGCAAGATAACAATGGTGAGGCAAATTTTGCTATAACATATGCCCCCCTAATGTGTGAGATCAGAGGAGTATCTGCGATGGCCGAAATACATTATAAATAACCCAGAAGTGGAGTGGTAGAGAACCATCTGGACGAACTCAATTGCTCATTACATTATGTACTGACTTTGCATACATGGCTACCAAGAATACAATGTAGATCCATGTGGAAAATATACCAAACAAGTGTTCATGGCCATGAATAGGCAAATATAGATGTGGTTACATGCCAAAAGATGTCATAGTCACGAACAAGGCCCAATGAAACCAGTCTCAAAAATCAATCTGAAGATATCTGTATACCATGGAGTACAATCTGATCTCCCATGATCACTGAAGTCAAATAGGTATTGGTCCAATGAAATGGAAGCAACAAATCAGGAAAGATGCGGCCACATAGTGATGTCTTTAAGTCTTCTACACTATCCGCCAATGGTGCAAGTCTACATCATGTGAATAAATGAGTTGAGGTCAAACACGATGAGACATCGTTTGATTACCGGTCATTGAAGTATACCATTAACAAACACGAGATAGCCTACCGATGATGATAGTAGGTATCAAGGCACCGAGTACATCTCCACAAATGTGAATAAAGGAGTTGGTGTCGAACACTTGAGAGATCCATTGATAAGGAGACATTGATGTATTCCCATCTGTCAATGGCGAGAGAGCCTGCCACTAATGACTGCAAGCCTCAAGGTAGTCATAAAACTCTAGGTCTTATATCCAGAATAAATGAGTTGAAGTCGATGGAAAGAGACCCGCTGAAAGGAGAGCATTGAGGCATCTCTCATCAATCACGAGGAACAAAGTAGGAGATTCATGATTAAGAGGATATCGAACGAAGAACATGTTCATGAACTAATGACCCTGTGCGTCTTTCGTGTGTGCCAAATGAAAGTGGTACATGAAAAAGACCCTTTGAATAACAACCAATGATGAAAACTGCTGACAAAGGTGAGGAAACCACCAATAAGGATAATGGCATCCAAGACACTGTATGAATCCCAAAGTGTGAATATATGTCTTGTCGTCGAACACAAGGGAAACCACCCAGTCAACGACCAATGATGAAATGTCGATTGTTGGGTTCAAGGTGACCTACCAATGATGAAAGTAGGGTTAGGGTGCATCATAACACCAAAGTATCATGTGATTCTGAGACAAACTGAGGGTATGGCCGACATGCAAAGTCAAGATTTCTGAGGAGTGGTCGACACAAGTTGATAGACTTCCTTTGAACAAGAGCATGAGACATACTGTGGACTCTGGCAGCATAGACTCAATGATGTGAAAATTAGATGCAGAAGGCATCCATAATGTTCTCTATAGGGACTGGAAGAATAACCAGTTGGTAGAGAAACTCTGTAGTGAGATCAACTTCCTAAGGCCATGCTAAACCCAAAATTATGATGATGTAAGGACTCAATAACTTTGTGCTCTGTTCAAAGGCGACATGACTGCTACCAATCACAATATAGTACTCCCTTCCTGCCCGTCTTTTTTTGTTTTTTCATAACAAATGAATGCTATGATACAGAGGAGGGAACGAGTGTCGCAAGTAAGCAAAACTAGCTCTAGAAATGGAACGTACCTATTCTCAATGCAAGGAAATGCATGCGGGAGATGGACACTCGGGGTGATGTTCCCTCCAGGGTATAGGGTGTCAAATTGCGAAGAATAAAAACAAGGCTCTGCTTGGTTGAGGATGCAAACTTCTTAGGCAACGGTTTATAATGCAAAGCGAGAACCAACTAAAGGATCAATACTGCAAGCGAGGGCATGAGATGCAATCACAACTTAACGCCAAAAAATGTCCTTTTTTATATCTTTTAGTCTACTTGGTGTGAAAAAGGGGGTAAACTTGTGCCAAATAGACGTCTTTTCAAATCCAATTTACGAGTGTGAAAAAGACAATTTCACTCGAAAATCTTTTCTATTTTTGATAGCGAGTCAGAAAAGAGCTTAACTAGGACTGCTGATCTTTCAAATCCAAATTTAACAAGTGTGAAAGGGACAAATTACTCGACGATCTTTTCAGTTTTTAGACAAGTAGAAAAAGAGCTTAACTAAGACTCGTTGTTGGGAGTCCGCAGGTAATAAGGCCACATGTGCATGAATGAGAAATGAGGCTCATTGTAAAGTCACGTATTGAATTCTAATGGAATCCCGGTCCTAAGGAAAAAACTCGGCATGGGAACCAAATGACAAAGAGGTTCTAACTAGGGTACCCATGTTTGGTAAGTCTCTACCATTTATTAACGATGCTATTAATAGCAGATGGAGGTTTATGCATCGCAATAAATGGGTTTGTACGTAGGGCGTTGAAAGCGGTAGTCGAAGGATAATGCAAACAAAAATGCACAATGGAGTAGATACCTATTCTATATGGTAGGTTATGAATATACTTGCCCGAGGAGACGAACGACCAACCATGACATTGAAATCCGCAAGAAAATTGAGTTGAAACTACAAAAACCAGCTTAAAACCATTCTTGAATTAGTCCATTAGACAAAACAATAGAATACAACTATATCAAGTGGGTAAAAATGGCTTATAAATAGTAATAAAATCAAAATTTACTGTATCATTTCCATTTTTACCCAAATTATGCAATTTGGACTAAAACACCTCCAGAATTCAAATGACGATCACGGGAGCAATAGGCAACAAAATCACGCACCGTCTGAACTAGGTAACTCTTCATCCCATCCTCTTCAAATTCAGTGGTTTACATTTTTGAGTTAGGTTCTATTTTGTTAGCTTTTAAGGGCGCAAATTGGGTTTTTCGGTATACGCGGGTTTCTATGAATATGTCATGTATACGACTAGATATACGCCCCTGTGTGAACTACAAGGGGTGTATATCGGGCCCTACCTATGACTGTTTGTGGATAAAACATGTATACGTGCGCAAATGGAAAAAAGAAGAGTTTCTAATTCAAAAATGATTTGTTTTTTGTAGGATGGTGTTGGAATGGAGAGAGCGAGAGCATGAGGAGGCATATGCAGCAGTGGATTGAGATCTGGTGGCTCAAGCGGCTTTAAAAAGATGTGGTTTATACAAGTTTTTGGATCTCAAAGGAATGAGGGCCCAAGTGAGGTTGTTGGAAATGTTGGTGGGCTATTGGGATCTTGATAGCGAGAGCTTTATCCTTGATGAACAACCATTAAGGATCGAAGTAGAGGACATCTACTTCTTGGCTGGACTTTTATGCCGAGGAGAGGTTGTGGACCTCAAGTCATGGGGGGAAAGGAGTGGGATGAAGGTCAAAGAATACATCAAGGCCCACTGTGTTGCAGGGACTCCCATGGTGGGAAGTCAAATCCCTATCCAGGCTATAGGTAACCTCAGCTTGAAGATTACTGTGTTGGTGCTTACCGGGATCATAGGATCGGCCTCATTGCATCAAGCATCAAGACCACTTATGTTTTATGCACTGGAGTGTGAGATACCCATTGTCTACGATTGGTGTACCTCACTGCTAACCAATATGAAAGTCAGTTGACAGAGTGCAAGCAGGGGGGTAAGTGAAACTTCCAGTTTGCCTCTATCCTTTACATCTTCTTTTTTGAGCGAGTCCCAGGTCTGGGACCTAGAGTGGAGATCATTCCTAGAGGACCACGTGATCCAGCTATGGCGCGATGGATCGAGGTCATGAGATGACAGGGGGGAGGTAGGGTGGTGACACCCTACAATGATGATTTTTTCTTCTGGTGGCAGAGACAAATCATAGATCTGGATGACTATCCTTATGCAAGAATCGATTTCAGAGGAGATCTTGATATGCTGCTTCCACCAGGAGCCGCCTACGACGCCATAAGTAAAAAGTTTTTATATATTTCATTTTTTTGTATTTTTGTATTTAAGAGAACAAAAATATTTTTAGATGGTGTTTTAAATATTAACTCGATACTTGTGTGATTGCAGATGTGAGTCCGCAATGACTAGAGGGATTCCTATGACATAGGCAGAGGCACCGGGGAGATGAGGCAGTGGGAGGAGAAGTGGAGAGAGTCCTACAAAACGTGCATGATAACCTGTCTCGTTTGACATAGAGGATTCCTATGGTTCAGGTGGAGGATCTACCTGAAGCTATGCAACGACATGTTGTCGGTGTACCTAGAGCATGGGTACAACTCTTTCGACGTCTCACAATTTTCGTGGTTTGCTATCATGATACACATCCGGTGCCACATGCGTATATGTCATGGGACATGTATATCGACTATATATGTATTTTGAGGGTTTTAGCCCCCAATTTTGTAATATAAACAACATATTTTTTGGAAATATATAAAGAGGGATCTTCGGCTTTACTCATATCTTACAACGTGTACATTGATTTAATGGTATTCTTTGCTTTATTAATGTGACAAATTCCAATCTAAAACATAAGTGGTGTAGGCATCATATACATGATTAGAACTTCTAGGAATGTAAAAGTATGTAATAAAATCAAACTGTCATTCTAAAAAACGTACTCGTAGGAAATGATGGAGTAACGTCGGATCACACACATGGTAACTACCGTTCAACTGACATGCGACTAACTGAGAATCCAGGTGAACCTCTAGAGAGAGAATACCATGTGAGATAGCATCATGCAATAGTTCTATGACGACACTATATTCGACCACATTATTCATGGATGGCCCTAAGCATACGCCACCTGAAGACACCAGTAGACCCTCGGGTGAGTAAATCACCCAAGTGGTAATCCAAGTTCCGTGTATGATGACTGGCTCTGTCTGCGAATCCTAGGTAAACCGAAGACTCCATTGACATATGCCAACCAAAAGGGAAAACTCGATAAGAAATCCGAAGACAAAAGGAAAAAAGATGTATATACACTAAATTTTCATTTGTATACAAAGGGTTTCGCCCAAGCCCAGGGCTCAAGAGTAATACCTTTTCAAGTAGAGCCCATTTCTGGGCTCGACCAATTTCTTCGCTTCATAATCTTCCAATTTGTAGGCTCCTTTTTCTAGAACATGTCGCACAATATAAGGACCATGCCACATGGGTTTAAAATTGCCTGCCCCTAGCGGTTCTTTGGCTTGGTCATACAAGAGGACCAAGTCACCCTCGGTATAAAACCGAGGATAGTCAGACTTGTCGTACTAAACCTTGGCACATTTTTTGTTTGCCTCGATAGCCGTAAAGGTGTCTTGACGCTGCTCGTCGAGACTCTCTATGTGTATAAGGCGTCGTTCTAAATCTGAAGTGTCAGGTAGGAGCTCGACTACCAATTTGAGAGAAGGGATCTCACATTCAACGGGAAATATTGACTCCACACCATGAACTAACTGAAAAGGGGAAAAACCGATGGCAATCTTAACCAAGGTTCGGTATGCCCAAAGCATGGGATACAACATGATGTGCCAATTGAAATTACTCTGACTAACAGTTTTTTTCAAGATGGTCTTATATGTGACGACCTCTAATTTCCCATTTGCCTGGGGGAAATAAGTAGATGAGTGACCATGTTTAAACCCCAACTTAGATGCCAGTTCTACCATCATTTCATTCTAAAAGTGACTGCCATGATCAGTGACAATCTCACTCGGTATACCGAACCAGGCGATAATTTGGTTGAACATGAAGAAGGATGCAGTCTTTCCATCGGATTTTATAGTAGGCATGGCTTCGGCCCACTTGGTAAAGTAGTCGACAACCACGATGATGTGTTGATGCCCCCCATCCGAAGTTGGGTTGCAATCGATGAAATCTACCCCCCACTTGGTGAAGGGACTGACGATAATGACTGGGTGAAGAGTGGCTAGGTGCGAGCGCATTTTCCAAGTGAACACCTGGTAGGGGTGACACTTCTTAATCACTTCAATGCAATCTTTAAAGATGGTGGGCCAGAAGTAACCGACTCGTAGGATTTTTTGGGCTGTTGCAAGCCCGGATAGGTGACCACCACAAGCCCCTTTGTGGCAGTCATTTAGGACTAACTCAACTTCTTTGTGAGTTAAGCAACGATGTAAGATACTATCTATTCCTCAACGATACAAAGTGTCTCTAACGATGCTATACTTTTTGGCTTGGTATCTAACTCGCCGTCGATCATCTCACGAGAGATGCTGAGTGAAATTTAAGGTTCGAAGATATAAAACAATGTCTCCATACTAGGGGTCAGATGATGAGACAAGGAAAACGTGTTCGTCTACAAAACAAATTGACATGAATAACATCCTCGTCCAATCGTGGGAAATCAGATATTAACTCTGCAAAAACTAGTGATTTCTTGGACTTGGCTGAAGAAAAGTTGAGACAAATTCTTGTAAGATGAGAATCCATTTATTATATTTCCCGCCTATGATATGCCTAGTGAGGACGTATTGAAATGGATTAACATCAACAACCACAGTAATTTTGCAAAGCAATATATAGTGTCGTAAACATTGGATTGCGTGAATGACAACCAAAGCTAGCTTTTCGACGTGAGAGTAATTAAGCTCAGGACTGAATAAATTTCAACTAAGATAGTAGATGGCATGCTCATGGAGCTCATCATCCTCCTGAAATAGAACCATACCAATCGTCTCTTCGGACGCGGAAATATATAACAAGTAATCTCTACTGTAATCAAGATATTTCAGTAGAGGGGCCGATACCAATGCTTTCTTTAAAGCATCGAAAGACTCCTGGGCTCGCTCATCCTAGATAAACAGGGTGTCTTTATTCAATAGGTGCATGAAACCCTTAGTGATATTGGCATAATTCACTATAAATTGATGCAGAAAGTTAGCTTTCCCCTGTAAACCTTGAAGTTGTCTAATCGTGCGTGGGGGAGGAAATTGAAGTATTGCCTCAAACTTAAGAGGATCTACCATGATCCCAGTCTCGAAAACTAAAAATCCTAAAAGACAGCCAGAACTAACACAAAATATGCATTTGTGAGGGTTTAACCGGATTCTATAGTAACGACATATTTCAAAAACTAGTTGAAGGTGTGTGACATGATCCACTCTCTTGTGAGAGTGAGCAGGAAGATCATTAAGGTAAGCTTCGACTATATGCTTGAGATC
>JZKD02S1242242.1:36088-46313 GCA_000966675.3 Picea glauca
CTGTAGGTCGACCATGAGAGGTACTCCCCCCAGCATCCAAAATGATGGGTTCTTTCCCACGATAGATAGGCAATTGTGTGCAATTCCCAGGCAGTTCAACTTGAGTGAAGGAGGAATTTAAAGCAGCCAGTAAATTAGTGCCCTCATCAAAAGGCTGGCTGGAATCAGTGAATGCCGAAATGGAATCCACTTGAGCTTTCGGGGGAAGTGGCTGAGATTGCTCTATCAGGGAAGTAGAGCAATGGACAGATAAGTGTGGCTTTGGGTCAAGGTTCACACAAGGAACAACAGTCAAAGAGGGATCAGGGGTTTTTGGGATGGTATTTCTCTCAGAAATTAGTGGAGTAAACAGAGGGGTTTGAGTGGTAGATTGAGTGGACGTGAGCCACACGAAACTATTAGTAAGCTCCTTTTCAACTGCTGAGAGCGACTTAAAGAAAAAGGGACAGATCTGATTCAACTTAAATCTCGGAGAGTCAGTCTGTCCAGTTTGGGGATAGGTGACTGATTGTGTAGGCGGGTCCAGATAAGCGAGAGCAGGGTCAGCTTCCATGTATTCAGGTGGATTAAGGTAAAGGTCTAAATCATCAGAGGGGTCAGTAGTAAACTTACCAGGGCAGGAGCGCCTGAGATGTCCAGTTTCCCGACAAAGATTGCAGCGGAAGGGGATTCCGAGATAATCCAGTTTTTGAAGATGTATTCGGCCTCTCCACTCAATCTCCAGAGATTCCGGCAGTCCTGAGGTAATGTCAATCTCTACCAAGACTCTTCCCATTTTTCTCAAGTGTCCCGAAGCCGACCTAGTGTCAAGTATAATAAACTTGCCAAGAGAGTTTGCGATGGCAGTCAGAGCATCGTCATTCCAGAAGTAAAGGGGAAGACCGGGTAGAAGCACCCAGATGTGTCTTAGTTGAAAGTACTCTGTATCCGGGTTGAAAGCAAGCCTCCATCGTTTGAGCATGAGGCTGCTGTCTCCGTCAACCCAGGTAGAGGAGAGTAGGAGGGTGGCGTCTTCAGGGGTCTTGCAGTGGAAGCTCAGCCAGCCTTTCTTTAAGTATAGAATCTCTGGAGTATAACCTAGAAGTGTTAGCCACTTCAGCTTGATCCAATCTTCCAGTGAAATTGAGTTGTTCCATTTGTATGAGAAACGACCCACCAAAGTACAGGTCGACATTTTGCAGAGGTCTTCGAACCCCACTCCGTCTCCAAGAATCAGTCGCTTAGCTCTTCTATTTGATTTCCAAGCCTTTCTCCCAGTGTTTGCTCTAGAGGGGTTTTCAGCAGAGCAAGCCTTCTGTATGGAGGGAAGTCCCACTCGAGAAGGTACTGTGGGAATAGAAAAATCTAGATGGGTCTTAACCGGGTTTGTAGGACCGGGGGTCTGTTCAGTGGAGTTGGTCTGTGATGGAAGTGCGGGTTCAACAGTGTCAGTCGGGTCATTTGGACGGTAGGACCTGGAGGGAGAAGATTTCAATGAGGAAGCAAATGAATCCACCTCTTCAAATAGACCTGCTCGTTCCCAAATGAGCTCGTCAGATGGAAGCATCAGGTCTCTTGCCAGTGATTCCATGGTAAATGGGGTCAGTGTCACCAGTAGTAGGCCCCCAAGTGGAATACCGAGGCAGAAAAGGGAGTGAGCGGGCCAGGTGAATAAGACAACAAGGGTCAAGTATCCTGTGTTGGGAAGAACAGTGTGCAGGGAGTAACAGTAAGGCTGTTTGCTTGTCGAGAGTCAAGAAGGAAAACGACAAAAATAATAGAGTTAGCGGGCCAGTCTGGTCTGGATCTGTGTGTATAAAAGTCAGAAGCATTGGGTTCACACCCCCAGTTGTCGGTGAAAGTAAAAATAACAATGATCGAGAAGATGCCCGTGAAGCTGTAACCGATAGATCAGAGGCTGACTAAAGTAACTAGTAGCTCGAGTCAGTCGCCCCGCAGTATGGTTCTTGTGACCAATCAAATGATGAGAAATAAAAACAGTATACTATAGTGGCTGTCTTCCCAATGAATATAAACAACAGGTGCAGCGTAGGTGAAAGGGAGGAGTGGACGACGGAAAGGTGAGGGACAGTAATTTAACGGGAAAAGTGGATGTGAAAGGATCTGTTCTCCCAGGCTGAAACCAGTTGAATAAGATATAAAGGTCCACAGTTGGGTCGAGTGTTCAGCTGGAGGGCAGTCAAAGGTTGCCCATTGTCTCCTGGTTCTCCTTCGCAGACCTGGCTCAAAGCTCTTCTTCCCGCCCATTGTCGCCTGGTTCAAAGCTCTTCTTCCCGCCCATTGTCGCCTGGTTCCTCAGTCTGTACTATCATAGTATTGACATTAAGTTACCATCACTTGCATAAGCACAAGCACTAGATTTGAAGTAAGTATTGGTAATAGGTATTCAATTTTGTAATCTCTAATATTTTTTAGTAATACATTTAAACTAGTATTTTATATCAATGTGTAAAAATGTTATTATTATATGTATTTAATTAACAAAATTTGAAGTTGTGCTAAATTCTTTGAATTTAATTTAATGATTAATATGTTATGTTTGGAGAATGATAAGTTAAGAGTTAATTTGTTTTATAATGAATAGGTTATAAAATAATTATTTTATAGGTAAAATTTTAATTGTTTTTTCATTTTCATATGAAAAGAATAATTTATTTTCACATGTCAATTTACAAGGGTTGCAATAAAGTTAGCCTTTCAGTTAGAAATATAACCCTTTCTTTCAATTTTGACCACTGGGTCACTAAGCTCTATATCTGTATCTCTAACACGAACATATGGATCAAACTCTGTAACCGGAAAGGATGCGTCTGGCTCTGTAAAAGCCTCTGCTACCAACACTTATTATTTTGATGCTCCTATCTCAACTGTTTCTCCTGCCTCTCTAGTGCTTGCCTATGCCTTTGTAACCTTTGTTCCTGTAGGCTCCGGTCTCGATCTCTATATTATCTACTAAACTATGGATCGACTAGATCACCTGGGTCAAGCTAAGCAAAAGCATTTGTATCTATACCACAATCATCTCGGCAAGATGTAGAATCTACTGGAAGGTACGCTAAGAAAGATGGTAGTGGGTAAGCTTCATCAACGACAGAATCAACCAGATCAACTTATTCATCGTCGAGATCAATTGATTAATCTGGACCAGGAACTGCTCCTGAGTAAGGATTTGGATCTGCATCGGGATCGCTTATACTGGTGCTTTCTTAGCTACTGCTGCTACCCTTTCTTCTCTTGACCCACATGATTGGATCAAATTGAGACCCACCAGCAGAGGCAAAGGCATATCCATTTATAGATCGAGTAGCCCGTAATTGGACCATCCCCGGTTCCCAATCCATAATATGTACCTGTGTCAAAACCACCAGAGGAAAAGGAAGAGGCAGTTCGAGATCGAGTTGACCGAAAAACAGTAGTCGTAGTCATTGATTCAACCCTAACGACCAGCATCTGAGCACGCAGGAGAGAAATCATAGGCTATGATAGTTGACCAAGATTCAGAGGCAGCTGAAAAGCTAGTGGTTTAACTTGAACCTGTCTCAGCTTACGTTCGTTTGGATCCATTTCCATGACCATATGTAAATCGAGACCCTGCAACCCCATACCCAGTGGATTCAGTTTATTAACCAATATATCCACCCGCGGATGATCCAGTTGTCGCAACACCATAGTCGTGCCAGATCCTTTTGCTTCTTAGCGAGCAATAGTCCCACCTGCACCTGCAATTGTCAATTTACTTGCCTTGACCAATTTTTGAATGTTGCGATCTACTTTGGGTTACATAGGGTACTACGAGAGGTTTATATACATCTACGCTTCTATAACAGAGCTGATGGAAAAACTGCTGAAAAAGTAATAATCCTTTCAATTGACTGTAGAGTGTGAAACTTCTTTCATGATACCGAAGGAAAATCTTGTTTTAGTGCCCAAATTTTGATTTTCCCCAGTCGGTCCCTATACTTATGAAATAAATTTTCCAATTCCTGCTCACTGACTGAGTGAGCCAAAGCATCACCAGTAACTTGATGAAGCCAGAGGATGCTCGAGGGTTTTAATCCCTTTATTTCTATCTCAGAGCTCACCTATCAGTGACTCTTTTGTCCTTTAATCTAACCCTCCCAATATGCAACTTCTTGGCTTCCTTGTTATACTTGGCATGGTGGAGTGTTACAGATTCATCCTAAAAACTTTTTATCCCCTCACATGCCAATTCCTCAACTATGAGTTGGCTCTCAGTCATCTTGGCCTGTACCACAGAACGTTTCCGTGTTCAATACTTAGCTCGATGTCTCATCTTCTCTAGTTCGTAGCCATCTCTCCAGACCGTTTCCCCCCTTTAAAGTGCTCTTTAGATATGCCAAGCCACCTCCTGCCATCTAATCAGGACCTGAATAGAGCCATCTAAGAGGAAATCTACATACAATACATCTAGGTCACCTGGACTGCACCCTCGAAAAGCCTCGACCCACAGATGGATTTCTACTTGGAAAACTTTTTGGAGTTGTGGGATGGTGGGGTAATGACTCTCAAACTTCTATTGGTGGGACATGAAATGCTACTAGCTATCGAATTGACAAAGATATTGGGACTAAAACTAACAGTGCTTTCACCTTTATCTCTATCTCTTCTACTGCTGGTGGGGAAATTCGGTAAATTGCTACTGTTGAGTGGTTATTCAAATTTGAATGAAGGGAAAGATATTTTAAAGATTCCAAATCACGTCATAGACAAAATCTACAAATTATTCTCATGTATATACCATGTAAGGGTAAATATATCAATATGGAACCGAGTGCAATACATATTTGAAACAAAATTATAACCAACATGGCTCTAAATGGCTTCTAGAGTTCAAAAAGAAACATGCTACAACACTAGCCTACTACATATCACTGATCAACATGATCAATCATCAAACATAACACCACTACTCAAAATGGGATCTTTGACATGAGCTATAGGACCATCCTTTAACTCAGAGTCCTTCGAATTGTCGGGAAAACATGATCTCTTGAAAAACAATGAATGAGTCATCCACAAATACCATGTTGACATTCATAGAATAACATCAAAATACATAGAAGACACCATCATGTGCCATGCTTATCTTAGTGTGAAACATAGAACTTCAACAATTAGTTGTTTGGCCTCTTTCATCATGGTGCACTGTAGTTAAACCTGAGTGAAGTGTGAAACATCCTTGTTTAAGGTCCTTCCACAAGCCCCTAGTTTCTCCCTTGGTGAGGTGGAATGGGTTGAAAGGATTTCGGTAAAAACTTGGGGTTTTAGGTACTCGCAAGTTTTAAGTGAGCGACGTAATACACATGTAAAATCATCCAGTTTTAATACAATGGGGAACGCTATAGATGAACAACTTGATACTACAATGGGGAATGCTATAGATGAACAACTTGATACTGGGGCCACTCCTTTATTTATTTCACTTCCCTTTGATGATTGATCGCACACTGATAGCTCATTGACTCACAATATGGTCCATCACAGATTTGGTAGTTCATTGGTTCATGTATTAGGCACAAGGAAAACAAAATCCCCCAGTGTTAGGTACAAAGATTTTCGTCCCCCCAATGTTAGGCACGAGGAATAGGATCCTCCCAGTGTTAGGCACGAGGATGGGGAATGATGGCTGATCCAACAAGCTCATCTAAGTTTTTAGAAACACTAGCTCAAATTGCTTACAACTAGGAAAGGTCAACTCACTTCACAATTGGCAAGGCTTTAAAGGGGTGGACATGGATATGGATGGAAAGTATGGTGGATGATGCATAAAGTAGCCAATATGATATCTCAAGGTGATAAGTGATACACTCAGAAACCCAAGGAAAAACCTCAACCTTTGGATGTAGTGTGTGTGCATGTGAGAGAAGAAAAAAGGAGCATTATAGGTGAGTCTAGACCACTGAACAACGGTTCGTTATGAAGTTTAACCATAAGGCACACCAAGAAGATAAATAATGCACACTCGATCATTACAATGTATCATAAAGTTGTTGTAGGTCAAGGCAGAACATCACATGTAATCCATGGCATCATGAATATGACTCATCGTGTATACACAAATTCCCACATAAATCATGGCACCCTCACAATAATGGCATCATCAATTGGCACAAATAATAGGCACAATATCTGGCATTGAGCAAGCTGTAGATCAAAGAACTAACTAAAAAAAAATGGAGGCATCTAGACATGATGAAAATCACATCTCTCTCTGAAAACCACGGTTCTCGTGACCATAGTCATGTGCAATTTGCATACTGGGATCCCATACAGTAAATGGGGTAACATTCCCAAAAAGGTGTCTATAACCCTAGTTTCAAATCAGAAATAGCCCTAAAAACAACATTGGATAGGGAATGAAGAGTCATGCTGGCTCTAATACCATGTTGAAGTCATAGATCTATAGTGATAACTTTAACAAACCCTAATCCAACCAAGTAAAACACTTCATATTTATAACAACATTAATCAAAAGTATATCATACCAATAGAATTGCATCAGATAATAAGATAAGATAAGATAAGATAATTCTATTAATGTCCAACTAAATACCACTATAGTAGGTCAATGGGACTACTAACAAAAAAGATGTCAATACAAAGTGGGAGAACTAAAGCGGAAACTATATAAAGCATAATGCATAAGTAAAGTATGAATCTAATCTAAATCCTAGGAAGCAAGTTATGAGAATGGAGAATCTATCCAGGAGAGAGATGTACAAAATAGATGGATCCGAGAGCTAGAATATCATGTTCCATTTGCACCATCTCTCGTGACATCTGAGGCAGAATGGAGAAATCTCAAAATAGGGGGTTGTCTAGATGAAGAAATGGAAGAGAAGCTAGAATATGTACAGTGCTACTGCCTGGAAAAGGTGGCCCATCGCTAGGGTCTAGATGATCTTTTCTGAATGCTTGTATGGGATCTAGACCGACAATATCAGTGGGGTCTCACTAAAATAGTCTTTCGAGACCACTCTGATCTGGGGTCAGAGGCAAGGCTGTTGTCGATCAGTCTCTTGGAGGCCTTAGTAGATGGGAGCATCGTAAAAAAAGCAAGTGATTTCTGAGTGGAAGCTAGTCTCGGATGTGGCCATATGGTAATGGAGCAGAGTTGGAAGGCCTCCTGCATGTATATAAATCCAGACATCTCTAGTCAAGGTACTTGAAGAATATGGATAGGTCTGAATCTATCTAATGACAATGGAACCACCCTCAGATATAACAGTAGATGGGGCAACAGAAGATGAAGTGCTCCTTAGTATCAACCTCCCAAAGATGGCACAGTTGGAAAATCCTATCTAATGGGTCAATCTGGTGATCTACACCTACCCGAAGTCTATGTGAACCCACTCTAAACTGACCAAGGGGAATACGAAGAACATAAATCCAATGGTAGAGTGTGTAATAGGGTCAGACAATGATCCCATCTCTCAAATCCATGAAGTGACCAATGTAGAAAGCCATATTCAGATGTAACCCCCCCTTAGAGTTTATCCAAGTGACCTGTACAAACTACCTATAAATATCATCTCGGATGATTCTGATCAACTCCTGCCTAAGAGGTAGGAGGTGGCTAGGCACATCAAGAGAGTATATAAATGGAGGAATCAAGTCTATCACAATGCCTACAAACTCCAAAAAATCAGAGACCCTCGCATGCCAACAACAAGTACAACTCAGCGGGTTGGCTAAGGCAATGGAATCCAAAGAGAAATAGGCCAAGTATGGATACTTCTCTTGTCCCTTCGTCAAGTCAACATATCTTTAAAGGTGATGTAGGAGTGAGACAATATTGAACACAATCTCAAGATGGAAGGACAAGGAAAAAAGCTCTGAAGGATGATGGGATAAGGGACTTCCTGCTTGCATCTGATGATGCACCTAAGGAATGTACTCTCTTTATTGAGTCCCAATCTGACTCTAGCAAAACAAGTCCCCAAACCTTTGAACCATAAAGAACTATAGGATGAACAAGGGTGTCCATGAGATACATCTTGGAAGATATATCCTAAAAGTGGTTCCAAAAACACTATCTTGAAAATGGCTAAGGATCAATAGCCCTTATTGATCCAATGCTGAAGGCAATGCCGCAGACTAAAGCAAGGTCCTATGAACTATAACCCCAAGTAGGTGTAAAGGTCCCCCTCATCAAAGAGGATAGTGGTCTTAGATGGGCTGGGGGAAGGAGGGGTTGAGAAGGGGGGAAAACCCAAAGGGAGAAAGAGAGAAGAGCATGGTCGACTAAGGGGATGTGGTTTACCAAGGTGATGAATAAAGGGAAGTAGGTCTTGGCTAGATATGACATAATCCACTACATGCACACCTCTTCCATGAGGTAGGCAAAGAAGCGAGAATTTGAGAGGCATGGGAGACCATTCAATATAAATAGCTCAAGATATTATCCAAGGTGAAGGAGGTGCCTTCCATTCCCTTGATTAAGCCCCAAAACATCATCAAACATCTAGTGAAATCCCACTAAATCTGGGTTTATATGCTAAACATAGAACATGTCATGAGAGCGGTCATGGAGAGGAAGTTGGAGAGCTCTGGTGCAGGCCTTGAAGTCACCCAATAAGATGACCTCCCCAACATTGAGTACCGAATGATGTCAGCATACAAATCCATATATGGGCCCTCGATTGAATCACTGTGAATAGCGAACTTATAAGAGGCTAGGAGGAAGTAGTAGACTGCAATGTAGATATCTCTAGGGAGAGTGGCTAAACTGCTAATCCAAATCCACATGAATCTGGAAAACTTGTTCAATGATACTAGAGAAACCCAACCCTAGAGGGAATCCCTGGTTAGACAAGCCATCGCTCCTAAGCCTCTGACACCACCTAAGATTTGGTCTCCTATCTACAAGCGAAAATCCAGTGAGAAACTGCTATATATGGCAGTGGTCGGACATGGCTTACATGGGTCGCAATAATAAAGAGGGTGTCTAGTGAACAAAGAACATCATAAATCATGCCGGACAATAACCAAAATGATCCATTATCGTTCCAACACCCTACTTAAATACCCGATCCATGTCGCCTCCATCAAGCCTGTGATTTAGAGAACCTAGGTCGAGAATACCTAGGGAGTGTGGAATCCTGAATGATGGAATTGAGATCTCTAATGACCGCCCCTTTATCTAATTTATTGGAAGAGACTTTCCTTTATGTGTCTTTGTTGGCGTTGTTATCCCCGTTTTCTAGGGATAACTAGGAGATCGTGTCTCGAGGCCCACAGGTCCTAGACATGGAGTACTGAGAGCAGGATTGACCTGAGCATGGCCATGGAGGGCCCATCCTTCTTCTTCTTCGCCAGACTTGTCATGTTAGCAACATCAGCTTCCATCACCATCGGCTTTGACTTTCATCAGAGAAGACTCTTGCTCCATGAGGTAATTGGTCCAAGGTATCATGGTATGTGTCTTGTTTGATCGTTATGACCTTCTTATATATGCATCAGGTTCCTTACATTTCTGACAACTGCTTGGATCTTACACTAATCCACTTGACCATTTTTGGGGGGATTAACGGGGTGCCCTAGCAAGATTGTATCAATGGGTTTTGGTTAACCACCAGGGGGGATTTGAAGAGCCATCATCCGCTCCCACCATACTGTCACTTTACATCTTGTCTCCCATACATCCATCCCATTCCCCTGGTACAACCATTAGGATGCCCATTGAGGGTTACACTTTCTCCTATGGAAGAAGGGGCTAAAGGCCCAGGGGGTAAAATTAGTTGGTAAAAGATAAAATCCATAGAAAATAAAACCTAGAGATGCTTCGCCCAGGGATCCCCGAGAAGGCAATAAAAGGCCTCTCGATAAGAAACAAAAGGGACCCTAAGAAAAATAATAAAACAAGACCTAACCAAGAGGATGGGAGGTCTCATCACGAGCCGGCCCATTATGTTCATAGGTATCTAGCAGTATGCCATTGCCATTATCTGGTCACCATGCCAGGGAAATGACCTTTGGTTGCATGGCCAAGGGAAAGGGGGTCTCATCACAAGCCAGCCTTATCATTTCTACGAAAATACTAGTGGGTAACACTGTCAACTTTGGTCACCATGCCAAGGCAATGTCCTCTGGTCAGACCTTGAAGTAAAAAAGAAAGAAAAGCAATAAATAAAGAATAAAGGAAATAAAGGGGCTTGGAAAAAGTGCATCCATGACGGGTACAACTCACCTCCTACAAAGGCAC
>JZKD02S1242242.1:58688-97648 GCA_000966675.3 Picea glauca
TGGAAAATGACGTGATACGATCGATTATGAAATGATTAAACTCTTTATGGACCTACCACTTGTATGCAACGCTTATCTGCCACATAATTACATACCTAATATTAAGTATAGGGAGATAAAGTAAAACCAGGGTGGCCAGTAAGGTCTTTAAATGCCCCTTACTTAACAAACGAATGAAGTGTTTCTTTCTTTTTCCGTGGAGTTATGTCTTCTCTTTCTTTATGTTTACCGAAATAAATGATATGAGTCTTTTTTATTGTACGGCTTTTTTATGTTTACGAATCAAAGCCTTACAAAGCCTATATTTCTGGGGCGTCCAAGGATAACCTTCTCACTACAGGAAATGGATAACCCTGAGGGAAAGGGATGACCCAGAGCGATTGAGGGCACCTGGAAGGCCAAGGATAAGTAGGATGAGTCACAACTCATCTTTTAGTATAAAAGTGAGGGGCATAGCCACTTGCTTGAGTTTAGGAGGGAAAGAAGGGATTGCGAGCCTAACAACGGAGGGTGAGGAAGGATTTCTTCCCTGACATAAGGAGAAAATGCTCGCTGGACCAATAGAGAGGGCGAGGTACGAAGTGCTCGACCAAAGGGAGAGGAAGAATGTCTCGCCTGACTAGTAGAGAGGGCGAGGTGCAGAGTGCTCGACCAAAGGGAGAGGAAGAATCGCTCGTCCAAATATGGACGAGGAGGGTGAGGGTTTGAACGCAAAGACCATAACGAAGAGTATTATTTTAAGAAATCCCAATAAATAAAGGGAACGTGCATGAATGAAAAGGTGTCTCTATAATAGCAGGAATGTCTGCGGCTTTATTTTCGGTTCCCGTTTATTAAGAGAGAGAGAGAGAATCCTCATACTCTCGAAAAGAAAATAAAGATTAGGAATGAACAATAATAGAAAATCTCGATTCATTATTATCTTTTCCCTTTGCTTTCTTTCTTGGTCACTCATTTGTTCACCCCATGTTGAAGCTGCACGCCTGGCTCGATTGATTGGTCCAAGTGAAGTAAAGAGCTTATCAATAGCTAGAAAGGAAGGGATTACTCGTGATTTCTATGAAGGGGAAAAATGAATGGAATGCATGCCTGCTGATCGTTGGGTGGGTGCTTGCTGCCTACTACGTACGTAGGTAGATGGACTAAGATGGATACACTGATCTGCTTCCCTCTATCTATAGTGAGTTAGCTAGTTCTGGGCGTTGAGTTCCTCTTCCCTAGGCTGAACCCAAGAGGTCTCTCTCGAACCTTGGTTTAGTGAGGTGCCTACCGGCCCACCTCAAAGAGATCGATTGTACATGTTTTTGCAGCTCTGACGAGTCCTACATGTTCCTTCAACTTTGATCAAGTTATGTTATCTAGTGGAAATTGATTGGTAATCGTTTAGGTAAGAATGTCCAATGCCGAGCAGTTTCAGAAAAGTATAAGGACCAATAGATGAGAGTTTTACTCTATCAAGTAATATTCCTAGCTTGATATATTCCTCGGGCGGGCAAGGAAGGGAACTAAAAGGAGAGATTCATTTTGGGAAAAAGAAGGGATTCGTGGAATCTTATCCCTGCCCGGCTGTGGTGCAATGGGAGATTCTGGACTTGATCGATCACATCTCTCTATTTTCACTAGCCCACCCACTACACTATTAGAAATCACGGATCGTGGCGTTTCGACGAGGACCTCCCCACCCAGTATGCTATGATCCCCCCTGTTGGCTATTGGTTCGTCCTAGTTCGTAGTTTGGTTTATAAGAAGCATCACTCACTTTTGATCTTAAGGAAAGAACATAATACATAATAAAAAGTGACTTAATATTCCCTCCCCCCTATTCCTTTTCCCTGTGATGAGTATTTTCATGAGGGGGTCACCCTAGCCTATCGAGTGCTTGATTCTATCATCCCTCTATTGAAGAAAAGCTGGACCCTTATCCTTTCATCCCGAAGTCCACCAAAATCCATAACACCTACAACATATCACTGGCGACATTGGCGGACTACGCTCATCGACCATTTGAGACGCAAGGAAGCACTCTAATTTGATTTTGTGTCAACCCTTACCTAACCAACCACCCCCGAGTGGGAAGAAAGAAAGATCGCAAGATTGACCAATGCGAGATTCAAGCATTTCGATTAAAACCGATACCTAACCTCCACGAGTTAAAGTACACTTTGTTCTTTCTGATACGACACCTACTTCACGGAGTCATGAATCTATCTCCGGGGAGGAAACAAGAAAGAGAAGTAGGCCATCCCGCACCGCATGAAGAAGGTGGTTGGTCTAGCTTCTCTATTAGGCCACTTGAAGAATTCATATTAGGGAGGGTTGGCACAAGAGAGAGCCGCTATTAGACTCGACCGAAATCTACTTGGCACAAGAACCCGGGGCAGAGGATGGATTTAGTGGCAACCTGCTATAGTGAGGAATGCCACTAAACTGCCTGTACTCGGTTGGTCTCTAGAGATCGCTTTTCCCGCTTCTCTCCCAGGTTCCAGATCAAAATGCTACTGAAATGAATGTACGGAAAAAGACTGTACGATGATCGTACTCCTTCATTTCTGTCCGGGCTTCGGATTTGCGCCTCACTTTGAATTGGTGGGGTGGGTAGGGAATTTTACCGACGCCGGCCGACCACATCACATTAGTTACCACCCAAAATAGGCCACATCCAGGAAGAAGGGGGCTTGTTTGTGTTATATATTAGCAAATGATCATAGCACCTGCTTTATGTGGAATCTACTTGAGTGATACAAGCAAGACGTGTACCAGTAATCATAGATGATTTTAGGGGCTAAATTTCGCTCATGGGCTAATTTTCCATGGTTTTTCCAAAAACGAGATTCGCTAAATTTTAAAAATGATTCGCCCAATTTCTATAGGATAAAATTATTTTACCTTAAAAATCACCAAAAAATTATAAAAACTATATAAAATCCTTATAAATTTGAATATTTTTACAAAGATATCGTCAAAGATTTATAGTTGGCATATAAAGGATTAGTAAGATTCGCCAAGGTTTCTACATTTTAAATAAATTTCCATCGTTAAAATCATCCCTGCCGCCAACAAAGGAAGTAATGTGAATGAACGAGGTGGTCTTCAGAATGTGAATGAATGGTGAGTGCCCCTCGACCTATTGATCCAATGGGAGATGGAAGGAGTGGGAGAGGATATGAGGTTTAAGACAGAATACTTACCTCGACCTATGAAAAACAGAGGAGAGCTATAAATGAAAGGAATTTAAAAGAGTCCTCAACCGGCCCTATAGATGCTGAATATGGAAATTCTCACCATTATTTCTTACGCTTACTTCCCTCCCTCTCTCTCACTTCCTCCCTTCTTCAAATCTGCTTTTGAAACCTTTAAGAGAGGATAGTGGGGGTCACATTTCAGGGCTCAGGTGTTGCAACAATACCGATACTAGGGGGTTTCTCGACTTGACTGAATTCACCATTTCTAGTTGGTTATGGCCCGTCGCTAGTGATAGAACCACCTTCCTTTCTTGCTAAAGGAATACCTTCTAAGCGAAGTGGGAGTTCAGGGGAAGAAATAAATATAGGGCGAGTTCCACATTTTTAATTGGGCTGTTGGAGAAGCAGAATTGGAGAAGGAGGTGAACATTCCTTCAGATAATATCTCCATGTCGTTCCAAAGGAGGTTGGGAAGGGACTTATGGGGGGATGTCCCAATAATCTTGTTTCTCTTATATACGTAGCATAATGGTCACAACATGGATGGATGCATCACATCAATATTACGTAAATAATAGCTCTTTGGCTTTCGTAGCTATTATTACGTAAATAATAGCTCTTTAATTGGTGATTCAATACTTCTAAACTGGGGTAAGAGATGAGAAACCCTAGGGTTTAGTAATATCAAGCCCTAACTAAGATAAGCAATTAAACCAACCTCTCACAAGTAGGGTTTCCACTAGGGAAATACCTACACATACAAAATAAATTATGGAATAAGGAAAAACACTACAAACCTTTATAAAGGAGCCTAAGTGTAAAAAGACAAGTGCAATAGTACTTACCCTAATTCAACAAGAAGAAAGAGAGAGTAAACCCTACCCTTCCTTCTCCAAGTGATTTGAATCTTCCTTGAATCAATTTGCATGCATGTAAGAGACTTGACCTCAAAACGTTATCCTTCTTTAACCACAAGAATCGACCAAGAAGATAAGCACTACACAAAATTGGCACAAGAGCTTGCAAATAGAAAAAACTTGTAATAATGATGTTCAAAAAAAGAACAACGATTTGGAGGGAGGAAGGAGCTATACTTATAGATGAGGCTTTCCCCTCCTAACCCTTCCAAATTCCACAAAATGAGGTCAAGTAAACCTTAAACTAGGCTTGTCACCCATATAAAGTCAAGGGGACTAAGCTCTAATATAATAGAATGATGCCACATGTGTTAGAAACCCTCATGAAGGAAGTCGCTAGGCTTGGAAAGTGGAACGATTTCTCTTTAGGTGCCAACAACTTGCTTTGAAACCCTTGAATTATGGTATCACTTCATCATATGTCTTCCTTTGAGGTAGCGCTAGGGTTATTTTTGCTTGGAGGTCCTTCTTAGAAGCTTTTCCTTTCCTAAGTAAGCTTGCATGCGCTCAATCCTACATAAGTCTTCCTTTTGGAGAGCCTTATAGGGAAGAAAGTAATAGGATCCATAAGTCAAAGAACCAACAGGCAGGAAATGAATCAACCGACAAAACCGCAGGACCAATGAAACGAGACTTCGAATATGCAGCAGGGAATGAAACCATAATATTTACATGAGAAAAACACCACTGAGAATTTGAAAGTAAGACACGTTCCTTACTTTAGCACCAAAATAAGAAGTTGAAGCTGGCTGGAAAGTAACAAATAAAGGAAGGCGAAGTAGTAAAAAGACAGACCAGAGACTTCGACATGGTAAGGGAACAAAGGATACAGAAACCCCGAATCTGGGTATAGAAAGGTTCTAGTCATCGGTTTTCTTTTTACGGTTTGGTTGTAGGTGTACCGCGCTGAAATAGATAGTAATCCCAGTCGACGCCTCGCTTGGGGGTGCGCTTGGAACGACGGCGGTACGTCTCGGTTTGAGCTATCCACTTGCACTTCTACGGATTCCCAGTTATCTGGTTTCAAAAGGATCATTGGCGAGTCAAATGCCTGGCCTGCTAACTAAGTAAAGGGCCTTTTGTATACACCACATCCTGCCTATTTCTAGGACAACCATATGATGCATGTCTGGCCGGATATTTGCAGTTAGCGGTTTTATCTCCTTGGGTTTGCTCGAATGGTCATTTTTATATCGGCTCGAGTTTTTTGTTTTTGCTTTTTTTTTTATGAGATTCTGAGACTAGTCGATTCTCGATTCGCGGGTCAACATTAGATTATATATACGGTGGAAAATGACGTGATACGATCGATTATGAAATGATTAAACTCTTTATGGACCTACCACTTGTATGTAACTTTTATCTGCCACATAATCACATATCTAATTACGTCGGAAGGGGTAAACCTATTGATAATGGGTACAATTAATAATCTTTTAACCTTAGTTAACCTTAAACCCTAATCTGATGGCTATGCATTGAAGATGCTGGCATATTCTTAGTCGTCCTCCAAAATCAATGGGTCAGATTTATTGTTCATAACTTTCTTGCATTTATCAAGGCATCCGTTAACATGTTTACTTTTTAACATTTACCTAATCACATTAAAAAATTACTGTAAGGATATGTAATTCCCATGTTTAAATGATTAAGTAGGATTAAACCATGCAACCAAATGTTTCGTATTACCACAGAGGAATTATGAATTACCACAGACATTTTATGGCACGCGTTCTCAGCCGCCAGTTAGCAACTCTGCTAGTATTAGATATAGGGAGATAAAGTAAAACCAGGGTGGCCACTAAGGTCTTTAAATGCCCCTTACTTAACAAACGAATGAAGTGTTTCTTTCTTTTTCCGTGGAGTTATGTCTTCTCTTTCTTTATGTTATCTCTAGTTACCGAAAGAA
Organism: Picea glauca; assembly: GCA_000966675.3. NCBI lineage: Eukaryota > Viridiplantae > Streptophyta > Pinopsida > Pinales > Pinaceae > Picea > Picea glauca. Next base: position 64,697 of record JZKD02S1242242.1, read on the forward strand.
ATGATACGAGTCTTTTTTATTGTACGGCTTAAAGACTAGAGCTTACCCCTCAAAGCCTATATTTATGGGGCGTTGAAGGATAACCTTCTCACTACAGGAAATGGATAACCCTTCGCTACGGTTTAGGTGAGCTACGATGACCCTGAGCGATTGAGGGCACCTGGAAGGCCAAGGATAAGTAGGATGAGTCGCAACTCATCTTTTAGTATAAAAGTGACAGGCATAGCCACTTGCCCGACTTTAGGAGGGAAAGGAGGGATTGCGAGCTTAACAACGGAGGGTGAGGAAGGATTTCTTCCCTGACAAAAGGAGAAAATGCTCGCTAGACCAATAGAGAGGGCGAGGTACGAAGTGCTCGACCAAAGGGAGAGGAAGAATGTCTCCCCTGACCAGTAGAGAGGGCGAGGTGCAGAGTGCTCGACCAAAGGGAGAGGAAGAATGTCTCGCCTGACCAGTAGAGAGGGCGAGGTGCAGAGTGCTCGACCAAAGGGAGAGGAAGAATGGCTCGTCCAAATATGGACGAGGAGGGTGAGGGTTTGAACGCAAAGACCATAAAGAAGAGTATTATCTTAAGAAATCCCAATAAATAAAGGGAACGTGCATGAATGAAAACGTGTCTCTATAGTAGCAGGAATGTCTGCGGCTTGATTTCAGGATTTTCGGTTCCCGTTTATTAAGAGAGAGAGAGAATCCTCATACTCTCAAAAATAAAATAAAGATTAGGAATGAACAATAATAGAAAATCTCGATTCATTATTATCTTTTCCCTTTGCTTTCTTTCTTGGTCACTCATTTGTTCACCCCATGTTGAAGCTGCACGCCTGGCTCGATTGATTCTGTTTCTGCCCTATAGATGATGCAAAGCAACTTATATAACTAGAGTAGGGAGGGGGAGGACCTGCGCCTCACTCAGCCAGGGCGGGAAGGTGCTGCTCAGGCAGGAGTGGGGCCAAAGCAACCCATTCCCCTCCCATCATACCAAGAATCGATCAGAAGTAGCGCTTTTCCAGCCAGCATCATCTATATCTCTGACCATTTACCGTCCGTAAAGATAGCCAACACCACTATTCTCTTCCCGTCAGCAAGCCATTCCCGATCAGTTAGGGCTTGAGTGAGCTTGCTCTTCTGAGCCTGTACGAGCGATATAGCGTAGTGGCCAACCCTAGTCCAATTTGTTTGTCGTTACTGACCCCCTTGCTCCTGGTTCCGATATCCCTGTATGTATGTCGTGGCCATTCTCAGCGAGATGGAAAGCAAGAGAGGAGCCGCTAATAACCCTAATATTTCTCTATCTATCAATGGGTGTGTCTGACTGCCTTCTAACGCATCTCCTGCTTGCTTTTCATTCAAGTTTGAGAGAATCCTGCCATGCCATAAGTAAGTACAAGCGTTGGATCTCTCGTTCAATCGCTCTGCAATACCTTTCTTTCTCCCTTCCACAGCTTGAGATAATGCAAGGAGATTGGTCGGGAAGGGGATTAATTTTACTCAGATAGAAATACTTTCAGATATAAAATGAAGATAGAAAGAATTTCAGATAGAAATGGGGGGGCGTGACAGTAAGGCATGCGGCCCTCAATTCGAAGTGGGAATGGGATTAACGAGCCAAGAAGGATCTTAGGATGGATCCCTGGCCTACCTGCACGCATCCTTTCTCATTGCCACTGCGGGCTGACTTCAAAGACCAAATTTCCCTTCATGCTGAAGTAATACCTTTCCCCTGTGCATGGTGGGTGGTCGTGGGGCTCTTTCGATTGACCTCGAAAGACCTTTCATGTTGGTTGATAAAGAAGGGTGAATCAAGATCTGACTCAAGATCAAGAACCTTATTTCTTTATTTAATATAGGGGGGACAAGAACCAACCCTCCCTTCTAATCAGGTAAGGATCCTTCCAAGTGAAGTAAAGACCTTATCAATAGCTAGAAAGGAAGGGATTACTCGTGATTTCTATGAAGGGGAAAAATGAATGGAATACATGCCTGCTGATCGCTGGGTGGGTGCTTGGTGCCTACTACGTATGTAGGTAGATGGACTAAGATGGATACACTGATTTGCTTCCCTCTATCTATAGTGAGTTAGCTAGTTCTGGGCGTTGAGTTCCTCTTCCCTAGGCTGAACCCAAGAGGTCTCTCTCGAATCTTGGTTTAGTGAGGTGCCTACTGGCCCACCTCAATGAGATCGATTGTACATGTTTTTGCAGCGCTGACGAGTCCCACATGTTCCTGCAACTTTGATCGAGTTATGTTATCTAGTGGAAATTGATTGGTAATCGTTTAGGTAAGAATGTCCAATGCCGAGCAGTTTCAGAAAAGTATAAGGACCAATAGATGAGAGTTTTACTCTATCAAGCAATATTCCCAGCTTGATATATTCCTCGGGCGGGCAAGGAAGGGAATTAAAAGGAGAGATTCATTTTGGGAAAAAAAAAGGGATTCGTGGAATCTTAAGGAATATTAAGTCACTTTTTATTATGTATTATGTTCTTTCCTTAAGATCAAAAGTGAGTGATGCTTCTTATAAACCAAACTACGAATTGGGACGAACCAATAGCCAACAGGGGGGATCATAGCATAGTGGGCGGGAAGGTCCTCGTCGAAACACCATGGTCCGTGATTTCTAATAGTGCAGTGGGTGGGCTAGTGAAAATAAAGAGATGTGATTGATCAAGTCCAGAATCTCCCACTGCACCACGGCTGGGCAAGGGTAGGGGGAAGTCGAGGGGGAGATGGATGAATTCGATCGACATGGCATAACAACGCCCTCTACAGTGATTCTACCCACCATTAGTGATGAATGATCAAGATGGGAAAGGATAGGGAACAAAACTAGCTACCCTCACTCATTTGTGCAATCTTCCTGAAGGCACAACAACCTTCAATCATAGGCATGGGCATTTTGGAGAAGAAGGTGGGATAGACATGAGCTAACTTCACATAATGGATGCTCGATCTGTGCGTGATTGAGACTAGAACCAAATCCTTATATATATGCTTGGCTTTTTCCTGATTTGCTTTCCTCCATTGCATTGGTGCTTCCACAGCTCTGCTTGCCTTCTTCCATTGGTAGTTCATTTGCTTTGCTTGTTTCCATTGGTATTTCACTTGCTCTTGTAGCCGACTTACTTGTTAGGATTATTTCTCTGCTCACTGCCTTACTTCTTACTTCTTACATCGACGCCTTTCTTCTTGCATCGTTGGTGATTTGTTTCATTCATTTCACTCACACTTGATCGTATATAATATCCGTAGCGTAGTTTAAGATTATTATTAACAATGTTTTATTTATATTGATTCGATCGATGCATTAGAGAGAGGAGAGAATTCATGATCTCCGAATTTTTATTATGTTATTATATTTTTTTTATTTGTTTCATAGTGGTGTGGGTCCTCCCCGGCTTGGGTAGCCTCACGAACTATATAAGATCAACGATAGTCGCTCACCTCCCCTCACTGGGGAGAACCCCACGAATTTGTCATAAAATGGAAATCCATGTGTTTGACCAGAATGAATCCTCCTTGTAGGGCCTTACATATGATCCCATTCTGAATTCAATTTAAGGAAGTCCATTCATTCCGATTCCCATTCATGAAAGATGCTTTATAGACGCAACAAACTTATCTTGTGGTGGGGATAATCAAACAAATGTAGGTTTGTGTTAGCTTCTGGGCGAAGGTTAGTTCTTAATTGACCTTCATCACAGAAGGAGGTGGGAAGGATGGTAGGCCCCCTCACTTGTGCCTTTCCGGAGACCCTGAAAAGAAGTGATAAATGTTCGTCCTTAACCGAAGCTCCTTCCTTCTCTTCCATTGGGGTATTTCTTCAGCGTGGGATGAAAGGACATGGTTTCACTACTATAGAGAGAGGAAGTGTGTGATAGAATAGATATATTTTTGAATAGATCAATCAACAGAGTGAGACAAGCTCATTAGAGATTGCCTAGCTAATGTAATTTGCACTGCTGGATTTCAAGAAAAGTGTAATCTTACCATAGACAAGTTTCACTTGTTCTGACCTCAATGGACTAAGTCCGACAAATCCCGGGAGGCATCTCTTCTCAACCCCCATAGTCTATTTTCCATTTCAAAGTTTTCAAAGACGTTATGCCTTAATTTCGTTGTTGCTGGCGCAGTACACAATTTCCCCGAATAACCCACGACATGAGAAAAGAACAAGAAGCTCTCACTTTATCTCTATTTTTATTTTGGTATTCATGCATAATTAGGATCCATTCCACCCTCTTCATTACCAATGAATGAAGACCAAATATTTTCTTGATTCTTCCTTCCAGTCTCTTTCTGAGGGATTAAGGCTGACAAAGAAATAGGGTTCTGTGTCCCATGCTCTTGCAAACTTAAGGGCCCACCACGAACATAAAGAATAACCAACCGTTGATTTAAAATAGATTTATTATATAGAAAGGGTCTGTCTTTTTCGTCGTTTAGCCGGGTTATATTCTTATTATAGTTCTTACTTACCTTCCTTCGAACGTTGGATTGGGCTTCCCAGGACTCTTTTAGCCAAGGAATAAGTAGTAATATAGGAAATGAAATAAGGAAGGGCCCATGAGACTATTAAGGACTAATTTGGTAGAGGGCCTCAATACCACCTTCCTTCTCATTAATAAACCCTTATAGTGAGCGATTGAGGGAAGAATATAGTAATAATACTTTGATTTCTTCCCCTCAATTTTTGGGATTATTTCATTCTCCTCTCTTGCCTGTAGGATCCTCTCCCTTTCCTGTAGGCTGCTCTCCCTATCACTGAAGAAATATTTATCGGAGTTTGCGAAAGAACATATATAGATGTGGCCTAAAATGAATCGTAATGGGAAAATGTGGTTGGACAATTTTTGGAGCCCAGAACAGAAGTAGCTTATTTAGCATAGCGAAGGGAAGGAAAAGTCGCTGACCCTTTTCTTATCTCCTTGGTCCCCTCAAAATCAGAGCGTGTTATTTCTAAGGTCTTGATTCTATCTCTAGTTACTTTATTATATGTCATTACTAAAAAGAGAGGAAAGCCAAGTCCCAAGTCTCTTAATCTTCTATTTTTGGACCTATATTCGCCTAATGACTTGGGTCTAAAAATAACATTCTATAGATTTATGTACAACGATACTTGGCCTTATAAATTATAAGTGACTCAGATGGGAGGGGGGATAGTCTATGAAATGCCTTTAGACATTAGGTCTATGGAGTTATGTACGACGATACTTGGCCTTATTATATATTTACCGAAGGGACATTGGATGATAGAGAATGAATTAGTGAGTAAAAGCACAAGAAAGAAATCAATATTTTGGGGTATATAGTAAAGGGGCCTATTAATCTACGAAGTATTGTTTTAACATATTGACTTGTCTCATTTCAGTAACAAGAGCCAGGGCGAAGAAGGAAGTCTAACGCTAGCTAAGGAAATAAGTATAAGTAACTCCATGACTGAAAAGGCCTTTAGGTAGGCTATTAATATACGAGGAATCTCTTTCTTTAAAGTATTGACTCGTAGAATGAATGTCGGTAACTATAGCTAGGAATACAGCCTCTCTTGCCTGCCGACGAGACTTCTTTTGACGTTGAAAAAGAGGTAGTTATCCACACCCACGATATCGGTACAAGCAATGCATTGAAACCACCAACCTTTTTCCGTCGACATATATCTCTCTATCAGTGACAAGTTGATCTTCGCCCCAACCTTGAGACCTAAGGCCAAAATAAGGCATGTTTGGTTCCAGGACCTTTCTTTCTAAGGCATTTTTGGTTCTCATGCTTTAGTTAGGTGTGAATTTTTGGATTAAGGCACGAGGCTTTCAAATCATGATCTATATAGAGAAACTCGACAACCTACTTGCTATTAATCTATCTATCCAAAGATGATAGAAGTGGTCAATAAGATGATATTGTGGTCGATAATCTCTTCACCCCGATCTTGATCTTTAGACGAACATTATAGAGCCCACCCCCTTGCCCTAGCCCTGCCTCAATGTACCTGCCTACCTACTACCCATCCTACCTCCTCACTGCCTCCTACATACCTCAACCTACCTGCCCCCCCACTACCCTAACTGCCTACTCACTACCTCAACGTACCTGCTTCTCCTCACTTCTTACCTACCAACCGACCTACTTATCACGCACACCTTTCTTTTCTCTTCAAGCCTAGATCGATTAGGATCCCATTCGTTCGTAAGTGATTTGATTCATATAGGCCATAGTTTTTGAACCAATTGAGCCCACCCAGACATAACCTACTCCATTATCAATGAGCCCACCCAGACAAGAAGAAATAACCTACTCCATTATCAATTACTTCATCTTTGGTCTGAAGAAAACCCATCACATGCTTCATCACCGCATACGAAACGCCTTGGCCAAATTCCCTTATGCTCCGATAAGCATGCAACTCCACTTAGTAAATATTTCGAATACCCTAGCCACTAGAAGCTTTGGGTTTAGCAATCTTATCCCAACTTGCTAAGTGAAATCCCAAGGGCTTCTTTACTCCTTTCCATAGAAAGCGGGAAAATTTTTAACTAAGTTTATCTATGATGTTAACAGGGACTTTAACAAGACTGAGCCAATAAAATGGCATGTTTTGGAGGGCATAATTGACCAGGACTAATCTTCCCTCCAAATATAACCAACAGTATGTCCAATGACTTAGCTTCTTCTCCACCTTTTGTATCAACCAAAGCCAGTCGTTGATCCTATACGTGTTTGGATTTATGAAAAATCCAAGGTATTTCATCCCTTGTTCCAGATCAATCATCGAAATATAAAAAATATCCATTAGCCTTGATTTTAGCCTGTCATCTATATTATGAATAAGAAAGAAAGACTTTTGACAGTTTATTTCCATGCCCGAGGACTTGCAGAAACTAGCTAGGAGAAGTTTGAAGGCAACCCAGTCCTCATGATTTCCTGAGCACAAAATTAAAACATCATCAACGAAAATAAATGTGAAATAATAATACCTGTAGCAACCTTGATTCCTTTGAAAATCCCTTCTGTACATGCCTTCTTTAGAAGTCTGCTAAGGCTCTCCACCAACAGGAGAAAGAGTAAAGGTGAGAGAGGGCATCCCTGTATCATCCCTCTATGACTTTTAAAGAAGCCGGTAGGGGAACCATTTATCAAGACCACATAATTAACACTAGAAACACAACCCATTATCCATTGTGTCACTTCCTATTTTAATCCAATTTGTATCAGAATCATCCCAAGAAACTGCCAACTCACCTTGTCATAAGCTTTCCTTAGATCTAGTTTAAGGATGAGAGAATTAAACTTTTTAGCCCTGACAGCTTGCAAACATTCTTGTGCAATCCCTACTGCATCAAAGATCAATCTATTCTTTAAGAACCCAAATTGTTATGTTGAAATGCAAGAGGCCAGTTTCTCCTTAAACCTGGAAGCAATAATTTTTGTGATGACCTTATAGACAAAATTACACATAACTATAAGTCTGAAATCATTAAAGGAAACATGCTTAGAGAACTTTGGAATTAAAGCCACAAAGGTTGCATTTAAGGATCCAATGACCCGCCCAGTTGTCCTCGATCATCCATCTTAAAGAGAGGTTTCATATATTATAATTTTTTTCCATGTAATGTAACCTATGATCAAAAGGAAATGCATGCGACTAAGGATCAACCATGTTAAAGAGTTTTTATTATAATTTTATTTTTATTTTTTTTATTCAAATATTAAAGAGTTTTTGATTATAATTTTATTTTTATTTTTTTAATACAAATATTAAAGAGTTTTTATTATTAAAAATATGGCATGTACATCATAGATCCAGTAAGAAAGAAAAGGAAAAAGAAAAAAGAAATTATGAAAGAAAAGAAAAAGGGAAAATATAAATACATGTATAGGCCTAAAACCCACTATTATGAGCTTGAGGACATCAAGTTAAAATCCCATTCTTATCAGGCTAAGCAACAGATTCAATGCTGGATATGTGGGAAGTATGGACATATTGCACATAATTGTCCAGATAATATTGCCTCCAGAAAATCAAAAGGAAATTTCTCTGAGCAAAAAGCTAAGGAGGCACAGGAAAAGAAACAATTAGTCCTGAGAATACACTGTAATAGATGTGGGGCTAATGACCATGAAACCAACCAGTGTCGTTACCATCCCTTCCCTAAAAGAGAATAAGTCCATCTTCTTCATGAAGGATGTTGTACAGAATCTGATAGTACTTCCGAGTTCAATTATAGCTTAGAAGAAGAAATATTGATTAATCAAGATTGCAATTGCAGAAATCCAAATTTTTGTTCTTGCCAAAGTAATACAGACAGTTCTGAATCATAATCAGAACTAGAGATTAAGAGAAAAATAAAAGTCTGTATGTTTCACAACACAGGAGATCAAGAAGCCCAGATGTTGGCACAGATCAAAGCTCTGCCAGAGGGAGATATGAAAAATTCGCTTCTTGAAACTTTTGTGAAAACAGTCAAAGCTGAACAAAGGAGCAAGACTACTGAATCCTCTAAAAGGGAACCTTTGTTCATTGATGCCTCTTATGATAGAAACACAAAAACCTTTATCAAATACAACAGAGAGGAAAAATTGCAAAATACCTCTGTGACAGATCTAGCCAAAGAAGTACTTCTCTTAAAAAGAGAAATGTCTAGATTAAAGGAAAAAAATCAGAGAAATGGGAGAAGCTGAATATAGCTTCAAAATTGATTCTTGGGCTATACAAGAAATCAGAGAAATTAGATAAAAATTGGACTCAATACCTCCTCCATTAGATGATGCTCCTTTTGAGAGTCCTAAATCTATAGTTCATGGGCAAACAACAGCCCATCTCCAAGGGCAGACAACCATGAAAATTATGCCCATCAAATTTCAAAAATACCAGGTGAAAATCAAGTTAGAAATAAATGGTGAAATCTTTAAATTAAATGCACTATTAGACACTGGTTCAGACATGAATTTAGTGCATAAAGACTTGATTCCTGCAAAATGTATTCTTCTATAGGACTGGGAAATGTAAATACATATATGAATTTTGAAATTCTTAAAGGCATTCTGTTGTTTGATGAATATGCCTTAGGAATGAAATATTTGGCTACAGATTTACCAGTAGATTGTATTCTTGGGACACCATTCTTATAAGAAGTAGAACCTCATGGCTCTTATCGAAGTTCTACTGGTGAACCAGGATATTTCATAACTCTGCCAAGCATTAATGGTCATCCTCCCAAACGAAAGGAATTACCTTTCATTTCTAGATCTCATGCTCAAATTGCTTATTGTTCCAAAAGCATGGTCATTATTAACACTTGGGATGATTACATGAATACTCCATCTACTGAGTACTTAGATGATAACACAAATTGGGAAACATATAGAGAACATTAGGTTCCTAAATAGCAGTTGAGATGTTCAGAAGGCATAGAGTTTGGGATACCAGGATTTTCAAGAAATACCAGTATACATGTGATCCCTCCACAGCATGTAATCGGACAGATGCATCAAGCATCTACCATTGCAACTTGACAAAAACTGGTATAAATGGGAGACCTTTCAAGAATAAGGTCTGCAAATAGAAACTGGTTTTGCCAACAAACTCAAACATGGCAACAAACTCCAGCCTAGAATTTCTTCCAGATTAACAGAATGAGAACATTACAGTCATGGCCAAATCAAGATCCACATGCAAGATTGTTCGAAATTAACTATTTCCAATATGAAGCTATGTGGTATAATGTTTTTCTATGGACAGATCGGTACAGGTATTATTATTGTATGATTAAATTTTCTATGCCCTTTGTTACATTTCCTGAACCAGATTGGCTATCAGATTGGTGGAAGAAATTTGGTTTAAATCCAAGTGGAGTTCATCCTGATGTAATCGATACTGCAATAATGTTCTTATTCCCAAACAGAAGGCATCCAGAAAATGTTCACAGACTTGAACAATTTTCTGAAGATGATTTTAAAATGTTATTCATCTGGAGATAAAGTTCACTCATAAAGGAGATAAGGTGTCTTTCGAGCACTGGTAGTAAGTCCTGCTAGGCAAGGAGGCTGCTAAGGGCAGTGGTAGGTGTAGAGAGGCGTTGAAGGTTGGCTATGGGGTTCACATAAGGCCGCAAAATCTTGGTGGAGTCCAGGTGGTGGGGTTCACAAGGGGGTCGAAAGCTCTTTAAGGGATGAATTGGTTGTGCTGAGAGTAGTAAGAAACAGAAGGCCAGATAGCAGAAGGGAGCAACACATGAGACAAGGTGATCTTCAAGCTTCATTCTTTGACAGAGGAAGCCTATGAAAATCCTGTTGGCTTACAAATGGTATCAGAGCCAAAGAACTTCATTTCGCGCCAGGTATGATATCAAAACTTCATTCTGATAAAAGTTATTCGCTCTGTTTTTTCCATGTGTGATCTATATTCTGTGTGTGATCTAAGAATCTAGAGTCGCATCAAGAGTCTCAGGCCCTTTAAAGGCAGGGTTTCCACTCTTGAGACTCACTTTTTAAGCCGTATCAGTAGTCTCGGGTCCTTTAAAGGCAGGATTTCCACTACTGCGACTTCCAAACAGAGTTACTAGTTTTTGCCTGAGCAGTCGGCTAGGAGCCTGTCTAATCTTCTTTAGGGAAGACACAAGACTAAATGCCTTGCTTTCCTGTGAAGACATAGTAATCTCTACTATATAAATGGATTCTCCAGTCTGTTATCGTTCTGTAAATAATACAGTAGAAAGTATTGTATCTACATCCGCATCTACTTTAGAACCGCGGTTTTGTTTTATGATTCACTATATGCCTACTATAGAAACTCTTGATCCAAGATTGCAAGACATATATAAAAGAATTAGACATCCTGGTACACCTAAATATGGGTTAGGGTATATAGAACAATGTGACCAAGTCATTCAAGACTGTAGATTTTCCAACCCTTTACCCAAAGATATGCAAAGACCATCTATGGATGAAATACATAAATTTCATTCTGTAATGAAAGGATGCCAGAAGGGATCCATTGAAGAATCATGGATCAAAAGAATGTTAAACTAGGATTTGTTTACAAATCCTAAAACTAATGAATTCAACTCAGCCGTGCCAGATAAAGAAAAACTTAAACTATCTCAAGACTGGCAAAAATACATATCTGATAACAATTTATGGATTTCTTTCTTTGAATGGAAGAAACTGAGTTTAAAGGCTAAAGTAGAGATGAAGGGAGAAAGTTCCGAGACACCTCCCAAACATAAAAGGAAAAGTATTGAGGGTCAAACTGTGGAATCAAATTCTGCTTTTCCTCCTTTCAAGGGTATTATCCTTGAAGATAATAATAGACAAGTTAAAGCAGTTCCTTTGCTACTTTCCGAGGAAGCTATTCAGCTTTTCGGCATTGACAAAAGAGTTCAGACTGTGTCTGAAAAGATTAACTAGACCAATACTGCCTTGAGAGGTATGGCTACCCATACTTTGTGACCAATGACTATGCCAGAAAAGGACAGATCATAGATCTGCAAGTTTCTACAAACATTATTGTCCATTTTGTAAACTAGATTCAAGAAAAGGTCATATATGTAAAGGATAAAATGGACTCTGGTTTATGTGAAATATCCTGTAAATCTAGAGAGTCCCTGAGAAATCATGAAGAACTTATGGAAGGTTTGGGACAAGATTTCTTTAAGATGGGAAAGACATTGACTGAAATTAGACAAAAGGATAGTAATCCTGATAAACCTATCCTTGATCCATTCATCCTTCCAAATCCTTCTATTTCAATACTGTCTCCTATATATAATCCATCTGAGACAGTAATCCAAAAAATATTCCCACACCATTTTCCTCCAGAAGAAGATAAACCAGAATCATCCTCAAGAGAACATCTATCTCTGGTCACTATCCAAAACCCTGCATATGAAAATCTTCCACATCATACTAGCAGACCTTTGGCCCCAGACCTAATAGATAAAGGGAGATTGCCTGAATCCCAAACATTTGTTGAAGACTGGTTCCAAGAATGGAACATTGATAGTTTTTCTGTCACCCAAATAAGACAAATGATAGATATAATGTATGTTTCCTACAAAATCATGTGCATGAAAGGGAAAACCGAAGTAGAGGCATGCAAGTCCATCATCCAATGTTTCACAGGCACTTTGAGCAAATGGTGGGAAGTTATTTATTCTCCTATTATGATTGCAAAAATGGAAGCTGAGGTTCTCATAGATGAACAAGGGGACATTGTATATCATACTGATGGAACTCCCCATAATAATATGATTGGTGCTCTAACTACTGCAATCCTTTAGCACTGGTGTGGAACTGAGTCTGAATTGGCAGATAAACATGATCTTATCTTGATGAACATGAAATTCAAGAAAATGTATGAATATGAAGAGTTCCATAAAGACTAGACCTAAAGAATATTTGAATTTCAAGATAGTCAAAATCTTATGTGGAAACAAGTATACTTGGCAGCTATACCAAGTAAATTTGTGGAATATTTGAAAATGCAGGAAGTATTCAAACTTCCTTATGAAATGTATACATGGGGGGGAATCTATTCTTTAATCACTAAAGCCCTGATTGGACTATGTGTAAATATGAAAGTCCAAAACTATGGAAGTCGCAGTAGTGGAAATCCTGCCTTTAAAGGACCCGAGACTACTGATACGGCTGCAAAAGTGAGTCACAAGAGTGGAAACCCTGCCTTTAAAGGGACCGAGACTCTTGATACGACTCTGTTTTCTTAGATCACACACAGAATATATATCACACACAGAAAAAACAGAGCGAATAGCTTTTATTAGAATGAAGTTCTGATATCATACCCAGCGCGAAATGAAGTTCTTTGGCTCTGATAACAATTGTAAGCTGACGGGATTTTGAGAGGCTTCCTCCGTTAGAGAATGAAGCTTGAAGATCACCTTGTCTCATGTGCTACTCCCTTCTTCTATATGGCCTTCTGCTTCTTGTTACACTTAGCAGAACCAATTCATCCCTTAAAGATCTTTCGACCCCCTTTTGAACCCCACCAATTGGACTCCACCAAGATTTTGCGGCCTTATGTGAACCCCATAGCCAGCCTTCATCTTCTCTCTGCACCTACCACTGCCCTTAGCGGCCTCCTTGCCTAGCGGGACTTACTACCAGTTCTCGACAGACACCTTATCTCCTCTATGAGTGAACTTTATCTCCAGATGAGTGAACTTCGACAAATCGTACAAGGAACACTAATTGCAATAACAGGCAAATAGAATCGAGAATCACAGCGAGCGCATAATACAAAGACAATATTCAATATTCAGAGAAACACATATGTGGAAGTCTTTCTTATATTAATCACAGAGCATAAATATGCCAGGGTATTACAATAGAGCAAGATGCTCAGAGCAGGATGCTCGTATTCACTCACAACACACTTACTTACAGACTCAAATGAGAATGACACAAAGCTTCAAACAGGAGGGAAGCTTAGAAGACTCGGACTAACACTCAAACTCACTATGAAAGTTCCCCCTCGAGAATGAGCTTCTCGTCTCCTTATAAACAAATTTGAGAGGAGAGAGTCATTCGGAAGAAGATACTAGAAATGACTCTTGACCCTACATGTCAGCCACTAAATCTTTCTTTATGGATTCGGCGGTAGAGATCGTGCAAGATCCTCCGACCAGATCAAAGACTTTATTCTTTACTAAGCAAAAGTAGATATAACAGTAGGTTTGATGGGGTAGTCGTGCAAGATTCCCCAACCAGAGGACACACATAACATGACATAAAGAGAGAATCTTGGAAATGCGGGTCAAACCACGCCAAAATTCGGAGAAGTACTCCGAGTTTCTAAGATGCTCATTATTACATATGGACAAATAATTACAATGTTGATGTTGATTACGGTAACCCACTAAACCCGAATAGCACCACTGTCGGCCATTTAGACATGAATACATGTGAATACATTGTGGAGGTTGGTTGCGTCAACTCACGGAAACCGACTACCACTATCTGTCGGGCAATAGGACTTTCGTCATTATTCCATAGGATGATCATGGAAATGAATAAAATGTTATGGGTCCCAATGCTTAGTATATATTTCTTTGTACATCTCCATATCTTCATCACTGTCTTCGTCTTGTTGGAGGACATATCTCGTTCTAATCACCCAAGGATGTCTTTCTCTAATTAATAACATTTTAAAATCATCTTCAGAAAATTGTTCAAGTCTGTGAACATTTTCTGGATGCCTTCTGTTTGGGAATAAGAACATTATTACAATATCTATTACATCAGGATGAACTCCACTTGGATTTAAACCAAATTTCTTCGACCAATCTGATAGCCAATCTGGTTCGGGAAATGTAACAAAGGGCAGAGAAAATTTAATCATACAATAATAATTTATGTACCGATCTGTCCATAGACAAACATATACCACATAGCTTTATATTGGAAATAGTTAATTTCGAACAATCTTGCATGTGGATCTTGATTTGGCCATGACTGTAATGTTCTCATTCTGTTAATCTGGAAGAAATTCCAGGATAGAGTTTGTTGCCATGTTTGAGTTTGTTGGCAAAACCAGTTTCTATTTGCAGACCTTATTATTGAAAGGTCTCCCATTTCTACCAGTTTTTGTCGGGCTGCAATGGTGGATGATTGATGCATCTGTTCAATTACATGTTGTGTAGGGATCACATGTATACTGGTATTTCTTGAAAATCCTAATATCCCAAACTCTATGCCTTTTGAACATCTCAACTGCCATTTAGGAACCCAATGTTCTCTATATGTTTCCCAATCTGTGTTATCATCTAAGTACTCAGTAGATGGAGTATCCATGTAATCATCCCAAGTATTAATCATCCCAGTCCTATAGTAGAATAATTGCTGGGAAGCCAATATTTTTCAGGAATCAAGTCTTTATGCACTAAATTCTTGTTTGAACCAGTGTCTAATAGTGCATTTAAATTAAAGATTTCACCATTTTTTTCTAACTTGATTTTCACCTGGTATTTTTTAAATTTGATGGGCATAATTTTCATAGCTGTCAGCCCTTTGAGATGGGCTGTTGTTTGCCCCTGAACTATAGATTTAGGACTCTCAAAAAAAGCATCCTCTAATGGAGGAGGTATTGAGTCCAATCTTTCTCTAATTTCTTTGATTTCTTGTCTAGCCCAAGAATCAATTTTGAAGCTATATTCAGCTTCTTCTTCCATTTTTCTAATTTTTTCCTTTAATCCAAACATTTCTCTTTTTAAGAGAAGTACTTCTTTGGCTAGATCTGTCACAGAGGTATTTTTCAATTTTGCCTCTGTGTTGTATTTGATAAAGGTTTTTGTGTTTCTATCATAAGAGGCATCAATGAACAAAGGTTCCCTGTTTTCACAAAAGTTTCAAGAAGTGAATTTTTCATATCTCCCTCTGGTAGAGCTTTGATTTGTGCCAGCATCTGGGCTTCTTGATCTCCTCTGTTGTGAAACATACAGAGTTTTATTTTTCTCTTAATCTCTAGTTCTGATTCAGATTCAGAACTGTCTGTATTACTTTGGCAAGAACAAAAATTTGGATTTCTGTAATTGCAATCTTGATTAATCAATATTTATTCTTCTGAGCTATAATTGAACTCAGAAGTACTATCAAATTTTGTACAACATCCTTCATGAAGAAGATGGACTTCATCTCTTTTAGGGAAGGGATGGTAAGGACACTGGTTGGTTTCATGGTCATTAGCCCCACATCTATTACAGTGTATTCTCAGGGCTAACTGTTTCTTTTCATATGCCTCCTTAGCTTTTTGCTCAGAGAACTTTCCTTTTGATTTTCTAGAGGCAATATTATCTAGACAATTATGTGCAATATGTCCAGACTTCCCACATATCCAGCATTGAATGTGTTGCTTAGCCTGATAAGAATGGGATTTTAACTTGATGTCCTCAAGATCATAATAGTGGGTTTTAGGCCTATACCTGTATTTATATTTTCCCTTTTTCTTTTCTTTCATAATTTCCTTTTTCTTTTTCCTTTTCTATATTACTGGATCTGTGATGTACAGGCCATTTTTTTCACAGATAGATTTCTGGTCAGGAAGATAGGATAGTTTAGATACAGAATTTTGGACTTTCATATTTACACATAGTCCAATCAGGGATTTAGTGATTAAATAATATATTCCCCCCCATGTATACATTTCATAAGGAAGTTTGAATACTTCCTGCATTTTCAAATATTCCACAAATTTACTTGGTATAGTTGCCAAGTATACTTATTTCCACAGAAGATTTTGACTATCTTGAACTTCAAATATTCTTTGGGTCCAGTCTTTATGGAACTCTTCATATTCAGACATTTTCCTGCATTTCATGTTCATAAAGATAAGCTCATGCTTATCTACCAATTTAGACTCAGTTCCACACCAGTGCTCAAGGATTGCAGTAGTTAGAGCACCAATCATATTATTATGGGGAGTTCCATCAGTATGATATACAATGTCCCCTTGTTCATCTATGAGAACCTCAGCTTCCATTTTTGCAATCATAATAGGAGAATAAATAACTTCCCACCATTTGCTCAAAGTGCCTGTGAAACATTGGATGATGGACTTGCATGCCTCTACTTCGGTTTTCCCTTTCATGCACATGATTTTGTAGGAAACATACATTATATCTATCATTTGTCTTATTTGGGTGACAGAAAAACTATCAATGTTCCATTCTTGGAACCAGTCTTCAACAAATGTTTGGGATTCAGGCAATCTCCCTTTATCTATTAGGTCTGGGGCCAAAGGTCTGCTAGTATGATGTGGAAGATTTTCATATGCAGGGTTTTGGATAGTGACCAGAGATAGATGTTCTCTTGAGGATGATTCTGGTTTATCTTCTTCTGGAGGAAAATGGTGTGGGAATCGTTTTTGGATTACTATCTCAGATGGCTTATATACAGGAGACAATATTGAAATAGAAGGATTTGGAAGGATGAACGGATCAAGGATAGGTTTATCAAGATTACTATCCTTCTGTCTAATTTCAGTCAATGTCTTTCCCTTCTTAGAGAAATCTTGTCCCAAACCTTCCATAAGTTCTTCATGATTTCTGAAGGACTCTCTAGATTTACAGGATATTTCACATAAAGCAGATTCCATTTTATCCTTTACATCTGTGACCTTTTCTTGAATCTGGTATACAGAATGGACAATAGTGTTTGTAGAAACTTGCAGATCTATGATCTGTCCTTTTCTGGCATATTCATTGGTCACAAAAGTATGGGTAGCCATACCTCTCAAGGAAATATTGGTCCAATTAATATGTTCAGACACAGTCTGAACTCTTTTGTCAATGCCAGAAAGATGAATAGCTTCCTTAGAAAGCAGCAAAGGAACTGCTTTAACTTGTCTATTATTATCTTCAAGGATAATACCCTTGAAAGGAGGAAAAGCAGAATTTGATTCCACAGTTTGACCCTCAATACTTTTCCATTTATGTTTGGGAGGTGTCTCAGAACTTTCTCCCATCATCTGTACTTCAGCCTTTACACTCAGTCTCTTCCATTCAAAGAAAGAAATCCATAAATTGTTATCAGATATGTATTTTTGCCAGTCTTGAGATAGTTTAAGTTTTTCTTTATCTGGCACGGCTGAGTTGAATTCATTAGTTTCAGGATTTGTAAACAAATCCTAGTTTAACATTTATTTGATCCATAATTCTTCAATGGATCCCTTATGGCATCCTTTCATTACAGAATTAAATTTATGTATTTCATCCATATATGGTCTTTTCATATCTTTGGGTAAAGGGTTAGAAAATCTACAGTCTGGAATGACTTGGGCACATTGTTCTATATACCATAACCCATATTTAGGTGTACCAGGAGGTCTCATGCCTTTATATATGTCTTGCAATCTTGGATCAAGAGTTTCTATAGTAGGCATATAGTGAATCATAAAACAAAACTGTGGTTCTGAAGTAGATGTGGATGTAGATACAATACTTTCTACAGTATTATTTACATAACGATAACAGACTGGAGAATCCATTTATATAGTGGAGATTACTATGACTGCACGGGAAAGAAGGGTGTTTAGTCTTGTGTCTTTTATAAAGAATATTAGATAGGCTCATGGCCAACTGCTCAGGCAAAAACTAGTAACTCTATGAAATTATAATACCATTTGTAAGCCAACAGGATTTTCAGAGGCTTCCTCCATCGGAGAATGAAGCTTGAAGATCACCTTGTCTCATGCGTTGCTCCCTTCTGCTATCTAGCCTTCTGCTCCCTTCTGCTATCTATCCTTCTGCTTCTTTCTACTCTAAGCATCACCAATTCATCCCTTAAAGAGATTTTGACCCCCTTGTGAACCCCACCACTTGGACTCCACCAAGCTTTTGCGACCTTATGTGAACCCCATAGTCGGCCTTCACCGCCTCTCTGCACCTATCACTTCCCTTAGTGGCCTCCTTTCCTAGCGAGACTTACTACCAGTGCTCGACAGACACCTTATCTCCTCTATGAGTGAACTTTATCTTCGGATGAGTGAACTTCAGCAAATCGTACAAGGAACACTGATTGCAATAACAGGCAAATAGAATCGAGAATCACAACGAGCGCATAATACAGAGAGAATATTCAATATTCAGAGAAACACATATGCAGAAGTCTTTCTTATATTAATCACAGAGCATAAATATGCCAGGGTATTACAATAGAGAAGGATGCTCATATTCGCTCACAACACACTTACTTACAGACTCAAATGAGAATGACACAAAGCTTCAGACAGGAGGGAAGCTTAGAAGACTTGGACTAACACTCAAACTCACTATGAAAGTTCCCCCTCAAGAATGATCTTCTCGTCTCCTTATAAACAAATTTGAGAGGAGATAATCATTCAGATGAAGAGACTAGAAATGACTCTTGACCCTACATGTCGACCACTAAATATTGCTTTATGGATTCGGCGCTAGAGATCGTGCAAGATCCTCCGACCAGATCAAATCCTTTATTCTCCACTAAGCAAAAGTAGATATAACAGTAGGTCTAACAGGGTAGTCATGCAAGATTCCCCAACCAGAGGACACACATAGCATGACATAAAGAGATAATCTTGGAAATGCAGGTCAAACCATGCCAAAAGTTGGAGAAGTGCTCCGAGTTTCCAAGATGCTCATTATTACATATGGACAAATAATTACAATGTGGATGTTGATTACAATAACCCACTAAACCCGAATGGAACCAATGTCGCCCATTTAGACATGAATACATGTGAATACACTATGGAGGTTGGTTACGTCAACCCACAGAAACCGACTGCCACAATCTGTCGGGCAATAGGACTTTCATCATTATTCCATAGGATGATCATGGAAATGACGAAAACGTTTCAAGTCCCAATGCTAAGTATATATTTCTCTGTACATCTCCGGATCTTCGTCACTGTATTCATCTTTTTGGAGGACATATCTCGTTCTAATCACCCAAGGATGTCTTTCTATGATGAATAACATTTTAAAATCATCTTCAGAAAATTGTTCAAGTCTGTGAACATTTTCTGGATGCCTTCTGTTTGGGAATAAGAACATTATTGCAATATCAATTACATCAGGATGAACTCCACTTGGATTTAAACCAAATTTCTTCCACCAATCTGATAGCCAATCTGGTTCAGGAAATGTAACAAAGGGCATAGAAAATTTAATCATACAATAATAATACCTGTACAGATCTGTCCATAGACAAACATTATACCAAATAGCTTTATATTGGAAATAGTTAATTTCGAACAATCTTGCATGCGTATCTTGATTTGGCCATGACTGTAATGTTCTCATTCTGTTAATTTGGAAGAAATTCTAGGCTGGAGTTTGTTGCCATGTTTGAGTTTGTTGGGAAAACCAGTTTCTATTTGCAGACCTTATTCTTGAAAGGTCTCCCATTTGTACTAGTTTTTGTCGGGCTACAATGGTAGATGCTTGATGCATCTATCCGATTACATGTTGTGGAGGGATCACATGTATACTGGTATTTCTTGAAAATCTTGGTATCACAAACTCTATGCCTTTTGAACATCTCAACAGCCATTTAGGAACCTAATATTCTCTATATGTTTCCCAATCTGTGTTATCATCTAAGTACTCAGTAGATGGAGAATTCCTGTAATCATCCCAATTGTTAATAATGACCATGCTTTTGGAACAATAAGCAATTTGAGCATGAGATCTAGAAATGAAAGGTAATTCCTTTCGTTTGCAAGGATGACCATTAATGCTTGGCAGAGTTATGAAATATAAACTCAGCATTGGGACCCAGAACGTTTTCGTCATTTCCATGATCATCCTATGGAATAATGATGAAAGTCCTATTGCCCGACAAATAGTGGCAGTCGGTTTCCGTGGGTTGACGTAACCAACCTCCATAGTGTATTCACATGTATTCATGTCTAAATGGCCGACAGTGGTGCCATTCGGGTTTAGTGGGTTACCGTAATCAACATCCACATTGTAATTATTTGTCCATATGTAATAATGAGCATCTTGGAAACTCGAAGCACTTCTCCGACTTTTGGCGTGGTTTGACCCGCATTTCCAGGATTCTCTCTTTATGTCATGTTATGTGTGTCCTCTGGTTGGGGAATCCTGCATGACTACCCCGTCATACCTACTGTTATATCTACTTTTTCTCAGTGGAGAATAAAGGCTTTGATCTGGTCGAAGGATCTTGCACAATCTCTACCGCCGAATCCATAAAGCAAGATTTAGTGGCCGACATATAGGCTCAAGAGTCATTTCTAGTCTCTTCATCCAAATGATTCTCTCCTCTCAAATTTGTTTATAACGAGATGAGAAGCTCATTCTTGATGGGGAACTTTCATAGTGAGTTTGAGTGTTAGTCCGAGTCTTGTAAGCTTCCCTCATGTCTGAATCTTTGTGTCATTCTCATTTGATTCTGTAAGTAAGTGTGTTGTGAGCGAATACGAACATCCTAATATGTTGTAATACCCTGGCATATTTATGCTCTGTGATTAATATAAGAAAGAATTTCACATATGTGTTTCTATGAATATTGAATATTGTCTCTGTATTATGCGCTCACTGTGATTCTCGATTCTATTTGCTTGTTATTGCAATCAGAGTCGCAAGAGTGGAAACCCTGTCTTTAAAGGGCCCGAGACTCTCTGGATTCTTATATCACACACATAATATATATCACACACGGAAAAAATAGAGCAAATAGCTTTTATCAGAATGAAGTTCTAATATCATACCCGACGCGAAATGAAGTTCTTTGGCTCTGATACAATTTGTAAGCCAACAGGATTTTCAGAGGCTTCTTCCATCAGAGAATGAAGCTTGAAGATCACCTTGTCTCATGCACTGATCCCTTCTGCTATCTGGCCTTCTTCTTCTTACTACTCTCAGTAGAACCAATTCATCCCTTAAAGAGCTTTTGACCCCCTTGTGAACCCCACCACTTGGACTCCACCAAGAATTTGTGGCCTTATGTGAACCCCGTAGCCGACCTTCAATGCCTCTCTGCACCTACCACTTCCCTTAGCGGCCTCCTTGCCTAGCGAGACTTACTACCAGTGCTTGACAGGCACCTTATCTCCTCTATGAGTGAACTTTATCTCCGAATGAGTGAACTTCGACAAATCATACAAGGAACACTGATTGCAATAACAGACAAATAGAATCGAGAATCACAGTGAGCACATAATACAGAGACAATATTCAATATTCAGAGAAACACATATGCGAAATTCTTTCTTATATTAATCACAGAGAATAAATATGCCAGGGTATTACAACAGAGCAGGATGCTCAGAGAAGGATGCTCGTATTTGCTCACAACACACTTACTTACAGACTCAAATGAGAATGACACAAAGCTTCAGACAACAGGGAAGCTTAGAAGACTCGGATTAACACTCAAACTCACTATGAAAGTTTCCCCTCAAGAATGATATTCTCGTCTCCTTATAAACAAATTTGAGAAGAGAGAATCATTCGGATGAAGAGACTAGAAATGACTCTTGACCCTACATGTCGGCCACTAAATCTTGCTTTATGAATTTGGCGGTAGAGATCGTGCAAGATCCTTCGACCAGATCAAATCCTTTATTCTCCACTAAGCAAAAGTAGATATAACAGTAGGTTTGACGGGGTAGTCGTGAAAGATTCCCCGACCAGAGGACACACATAACAAGACATAAAGAGATAATCTTGGAAATGTGGGTCAAACCACGCCAAAAGTCGAGGAAGTGCTCCGAGTTTCCAAGATGCTCATTATTACATATGGAAAAATAATTACAATGTGGATGTTGATTACGGTAACCCACTAAACCTGAATGGCATCACTATCGGCCATTTAGACATGAATACATGTGAATACACTATGGAGGTTGGTTACGTCAACCCACGGAAATCGACTGCCACTATCTATCGGGCAATAGGACTTTCATCATTATTCCATAGGATGATCATGGAAATGACGAAAACGTTCTGGGTCCCAATGCTGAGTATATATTTCTCTGTACATCTCCGAATCTTCGTCACTGTCTTCATCTTTTTGGAGGACATATCTCGTTCTAATCACTCAAGGATGTTTTTCTCTGATGAATAACATTTTAAAATCATCTTCAGAAAATTGTTCAAGTCTGTGAACATTTTCTGGATGCCTTCTGTTTGGGAATAAGAACATTATTGCAGTATCGATTACATCAGGATGAACTCCACTTGGATTTAAACCAAATTTATTCCACCAATCTGATAGCCAATCTGGTTTAGGAAATGTAACAAAGGGCATAGAAAATTTAAACATACAATAATAATACCTGTACCGATTTGTCCATAGACAAACATTATACCACATAGATTTATATTGGAAATAGTTAATTTTGAACAATCTTGCATGTGGATCTTGATTTGGCCATGACTGTAATGTTCTCATTCTGTTAATCTGGAAGAAATTCCAGGCTGGAGTTTGTTGCCATGTTTGAGTTTGTTGGCAAAACCAGTTTCTATTTGCAAACCTTATTCTTGAAAGGTCTCTCATTTCTACCAGTTTTTGTCAGGCTGCAATGGTAGATGCTTGATGCATCTGTCTGATTACATGTTGTGAAGGGATCACATGTATATTGGTATTTCTTGAAAATCCTGGTATCCCAAACTCTATGCCTTCTGAACATCTCAACTGCCATTTAGGAACCCAATGTTCTCTATATGTTTCCCAATCTGTGTTATCATCTAAGTACTCAGTAGATGGAGTATTCATGTAATCATCCCAAGTGTTAATAATGACCATGCTTTTGGAACAATAAGCAATTTGAGCATGAGATCTAGAAATGAAAGGTAATTCCTTTCGTTTGGGGGGATGACCATTAATGCTTGGCAGAGTTATGAAATATCCTGGTTCACCTCTAGAACTTTGATAAGAGCCATGAGGTTCTACTGCTGATAAGAATGGTGTCCCAAGAATACAATCTACTGGTAAATCTGTAACCAAATATTTCATTCCTAAGGTGTATTCATCAAACAACAAAATGCCTTTAGGAATTTCAAAATTCATATCTGTATTTACATTTCCCAGTCCTATAGCAGAATAATTGCTGGGATGCCAATATTTTGCAGAAATCAAGTCTTTATGCACTAAATTCATGTCTGAACCAGTGTCTAATAGTGCATTTAAATTAAAGATTTCTCCATTTATTTCTAACTTGATTTTCACCTGGTATTTTTTAAATTTGATGGGAATAATTTTCATGGCTGTCAGCCCTTGGAGATGGGTTGCTATTTTCCCTTGAACTATATATTTAGGAATCTCAAAAGGAGCATCCTCTAATGGAGGAGGTATTGAGTCCAATCTTTCTCTAATTTCTCTGATTTCTTGTCTAGCCCAAGAATCAATTTTGAAGCCATATTAAGCTTCTTCTTCCATTTTTTTGATTTTTTCCTTTAATCCAGACATTTCTCTTTTTAAGAGAAGTACTTCTTTGTCTAGATATGTCATAGAGGTATTTTGCAATTTTGTCTCTCTGTTGTATTTGATAAAGGTTTTTGTGTTTCTATCATAAGAGGCATCAACGAACAAAGGTTCCCTTTTAGATGATTTAGTAGTCTTGCTCCTTTGTTCAACTTTGACTGTTTTCACAAAAGTTTCAAGAAACAAATTTTCCATATCTCCCTTTGGAAAAGATTTGATCTGTGCCAAAATATGGGCTTCTTGATCTCCTATGTTGTGAAACATACCGAATTTTATTTTTCTCTTAATCTCTAGTTTTGATTCAGATTCAGAACTGTCTGTATTACTTTGGAAAGAACATAAATTTGGATTTCTGCAATTGCAATCTTGATTAATCAATATTTCCTTTTCTGAGCTATAATTGAACTCAGGAGTACTATCAGATTCTATACATCATCCTTCATGAAGAAGATGGATTTCTTCTCTTTTAGGGAAGGGATGGTAAGGACACTGGTTGGTTTCATGGTCATTAGCCCCACATCTATTACGGTGTATTCTCAGGGCTATGTGGTATAATGTTTGTCTATGGACAGATCGGTACAGGTATTATTATTGTATGATTAAATTTTATGTGCCCTTTGTTACATTTTCTGAACCAGATTGGCTATCATATTGGTGGAAGAAATTTGGTTTAAATCCAAGTGGAGTTCATCCTGATGTAATCGATACTGCAATAATGTTCTTATTCCCAAACAGAAGGCATCCAAAAAATGTTCACAGACTTGAACAATTTTCTGAAGATGATTTTAAAATGTTATTCATTAGAGAAAGACATCCTTGGGTGATTAGAATGAGATATGTCCTCCAACAAGACGAAGACAATGACGAAGATCCGAAGATGTATAGAGAAATATATACTCAGCATTGGGACCCAGAACGTTTTCGTCATTTCCATGATCATCCTATGGAATAATGATGAAAGTCCTATTGCCCGACAGATAGTGGTAGTCAGTTTCCGTGGGTTGACGTAACCAACCTCCACAGTGTATTCACATGTATTCATGTCTAAATGGATGACAGTGGTGCCATTCGTGTTTAGTGGGTTACCAAAATCAACATCCACATTGTAATTATTTGTCCATATGTAATAATGAGAATCTTGGAAACTCAGAGCACTTCGCCGACTTTTGGCATGGTTTGACCCGCATTTCCAAGATTCTCTCTTTATGTCATGTTATGTGTGTCCTCTGGTCGGGGAATCTTGCATGACTACCCCGTCAGACCTACTATTATATCTACGTTTTCTTAGTGGAGAATAAAGGATTTGATCTGGTCAGAGGATCTTGCACGATCTCTACTGTCGAATCGATAAAGCAAGATTTAGTGGCTGACATGTAGGGTCAAGAGTCATTTCTAGTCTCTTCATCTGAATGATTCTCTCCTCTCAAATTTGTTTATAAGGAGATGAGAAGCTCATTCTTGATGGGGAACTTTCATAGTGAGTTTGAGTGTTAGTCCGAGTCTTCTAAGCTTCCCTCTTGTCTGAAGCTTTGTGTCATTCTCATTTGAGTCTGTAAGTAAGTGTGTTGTGAGCGAGTATGAGCATCCTGCTCTGTTGTAATACATTGGCATATTTATGCTCTATGATTAATATAAGAAAGACTTCCGCATATGTGTTTCTCTGAGTATTGAATATTGTCTCTGTATTATGCGCTTGCTGTGATTCTCGATTCTATTTGCTTGTTATTGCAATCAAAGTCACAAGAGTGGAAACCCTACCTTTAAAGGGCCCGAGACTCTCTGGATTCTTAGATCACACACATAATATATATCACACACGAAAAAAACAGAGCGAATAGCTTTTATTAGAATGAAGTTCTGATATCATACCCGACGCGAAATGAAGTTCTTTGGCTCTGATACCATTTGTAAGCCAACAGGCTTTTCGGAGGCTTCCTCCATCGGAGAATGAAGCTTGAAGATCACCTTGTCTCATGTGTTTCTCCCTTCTACTATCTAGCCTTCTGCTTCTTGCTACTCTCAGCAGAACCAATTCATCCCTTAAAGAGCTTTCGACCCCCTCGTGAACCCCACCACTTGGACTCCACCAAGCTTTTGCGGCCTTATGTGAACCCCATAGCCGGCCTTTAATGCCTCTCTGCACCTACCACTGCCCTTAGTGGCCTCCTTGCCTAGCGGGACATACTACCAGTGCTTGACAGACACCTTATCTCCTCTATGAGTGAACTTTATCTCCGGATGAGTGAACTTTGGCAAATCGTACAAGGAACATTGATTGCAATAACAGGCAAATAGAATTGAGAATCACAGCGAGCGCATAATACAGAGACAATATTCAATATTCAAAGAAACACATATGCGGAAGTCTTTCTTATATTAATCACAGAGCATAAATATGCCAGGGTATTACAACAGAGTAGGATGCTCAGAGGAGCATGCTCAGAGCAGGATGCTCGTATTCGCTCACAACACACTTACTTATAGACTCAAATGAGAATGAAACAAAGCTTCAGACAGGAGGGAAGCTTAGAAGATTCGTACTAACACTCAAACTCACTAAGAAAGTTTCCCCTCAAGAATGAGCTTCTTGTCTCCTTATAAACAAATTTGAGAGGAGAAAATCATTCGGATGAAAAGACTAGAAATGACTCTTGACCCTACATGTTGGTGACTAAATCTTGCTTTATGGATTCGGCGGTAGAGATCGTGCAAGATCCTCTGACCAGATCAAATCCTTTATTCTCCACTAAGAAAAAGTAGATATAATAGTAGGTCTGACGGGTTAGTCGTGCAATATTCCCCGACTAGAGGACACACATAACATGACATAAAGAGAGAATCTTGGAAATGTGGGTCAAACCACTCCAAAATTCAGAGAAGTGCTTCGAGTTTCCAAGATGCTCATTATTACATATGGAAAAATAATTACAATGTGGATGTTGATTATAGTAACCCACTAAACCCGAATGGCACCATTGTCGGCCATTTAGACATGAATAAATGTGAATACACTGTGGAGGTTGGTTACGTCAACCCACGGAAGCCGACTGCCACTATCTGTCAGGCAATAGGACTTTCATCATTATTCCATAGGATGATCATGGTAATGACGAAAACGTTCCGGGTCCCAATGCTGAGTATATATTTCTCTGTAGATCTTCGGATCTTCATCACTGTCTTTGTCTTTTTGGAGGACATATCTCGTTCTAATCACCCAAGGATGTCTTTCTCTGATGAATAACATTTTAAAATCATCTTCAGAAAAAATTTTCAAGTCTGTGAACATTTTCTGGATGCCTTCTGTTTGGGAATAAGAACATTATTGCAGTATTGATTACATTAGGATGAACTCCACTTGAATTTAAACCAAATTTCTTCCACCAATCTGATAGCCAATCTGATTCAGGAAATGTAACAAAGGGCACAAAAAAATTAATCATACAATAATAATACCTGTATCGATCTGTCCATAGACAAACATTAAACCACATAGCTTTATATTGGAAATAGTTAATTTCGAACAATCTTTCATGTGGATCTTGATTTGGCCATGACTGTAATGTTCTCATTCTGTTAATCTGGAAGAAATTCTAGGCTGGAGTTTGTTGCCATGTTTGAGTTTGTTGGAAAAACCAATTTCTATTTGCAGACCTTATTCTTGAAAGGTCTCCCACTTCTACCAGTTTTTGTCGGGCTGCAATGGTAGATGCTTGATGCATCTTTCCGATTACATGCTGTAGAGGGATCACATGTATACTAGTATTTCTTGAAAATCCTGGTATCCCAAACTCTATGCCTTTTGAACATCTCAACTGCCATTTAGGAACCTAAAGTTCTCTATATGTTTCCCAATCTGTGTTATCATCTAAGTACTCAGTAGATGGAGTATTCCTGTAATTATCCCAAGTGTTAATAATGACCATGCTTTTGGAACAATAAGCAATTTGAGCATGATATCTAGAAATGAAAGGTAATTCCTTTCGTTTGGGAGGATGACCATTAATGCTTGGAAGAGTTATGAAATATCTTGGTTCACCTGTAGAACTTTGATAAGAGCCATGAGGTTCTACTGCTGATAAGAATGGTGTCCCAAGAATACAATCTACTGGTAAATCTGTAACCAAATATTTCATTCCTAAGGCGTATTCATCAAACAACAAAATGCCTTTAGGAATTTCAAAATTCATATATGTATTTACATTTCCCAGTCCTATAGCAGAATAATTGCTGGGAAGCCAATATTTTGCAGGAATCAAGTCTTTATGCACTAAATTCATGTATGAACCAGTGTTTAATAGTTCATTTAAATTAAAGATTTCACCATTTATTTCTAACTTGATTTTCACCTGGTATTTTTTAAATTTGATGGGCATAATTTTCATGGCTGTCAGCCCTTGGAGATGGGCTGTTGTTTGCCCCTGAACTATAGATTCAAGACTCTCAAAAGGAGCATCCTCTAATGGAGGAGGTATTGAGTCCAATCTTTCTCTAATTTCTCTGATTTCTTTTCTAGCCCAAGAATCAATTTTGAAGCTATATTAAGCTTCTTCTTCCATTTTTCTAATTTTTTCCTTTAATCCAGACATTTCTCTTTTTAAGAGAAGTACTTCTTTGGCTAGATCTGTCATAGAGGTATTTTGCAATTTTTCCTCTCTATTGTATTTGATAAAGGTTTTTGTGTTTCTATCATAAGAGGCATCAACGAACAAAGGTTCCCTTTTAGAGGATTCGATAGTCTTGCTCCTTTGTTCAACTTTGACTGTTTTCACAAAAGTTTCAAGAAGCAAATTTTTCATATCTCCCTCTGGCAGAGCTTTGATCTATGCCAGCATCTGGGCTTCTTGATCTTCTATGTTATGAAACATACATAATTTTATTTTTCTCTTAATCTCTAGTTTTGATTCAGATTCAGAACTGTTTGTATTACTTTGGCAAGAACGGAAATTTGGATTTCTGCAATTGCAATCTTGATTAATCAATATTTCTTCTTCTGAGCTATAATAGAACTCAGAAGTACTATCAGATTCTGTACAACATCCTTCATGAAGAAGATGGACTTCTTCTCTTTTAGGGAAGGGATGGTAAGGACACTGGTTGGTTTCATGGTCATTAGCCCCACATCTATTACAGTGTATTCTCAGGGCGATGTGGTATAATGTTTGTCTATGGACAGATCGCTACAGGTATTATTATTGTATGATTAAATTTTCTGTGCCCTTTGTTACATTTCCTGAACCAGATTGGCTATCATATTGGTGGAATAAATTTGGTTTAAATCCAAGTGGAGTTCATCTTGATGTAATCGATACTGCAATAATGTTCTTATTCCCAAACAGAAGGCATCCAGAAAATGTTCACAGACTTGAACAATTTTGTAAAGATGATTTATAAATGTTATTCATTAGAGAAAGACATCCTTGGGTGATTAGAACGAGATATGTCCTCCAACAAGACAAAGACAGTGACGAAGATCCGAAGATGTACAGAGAAATATATACTCAGCATTGGGACCCAGAATGTTTTCACCATTTCCATGATCATCCTATGGAATAAGGATAAAAGTCGTATTGCCCGACAGATAGTGGCAGTCAGTTTCCATGGGTTGACCTAACCAACCTCCACAGTGTATTCACATGTATTCATGTCTAAATGGCCGACAGTGGTGCCATTCGGGTTTAGTGGGTTACCGTAATCAACATCCACATTGTAATTATTTGTTCATATGTAATAATGAACATCTTGGAAACTCGGAGCACTTCTCCGACTTTTGGCATGGTTTGACCCGCATTTTCAAGATTCTCTCTTTATGTCATGTTATGTGTGTCCTCTGGTTGGGGAATCTTGCACAACTACCCCGTCAGACCTACTGTTATATCTAATTTTGCTTAGTGGAGAATAAAGGATTTTATCTGGTCGGAGGATCTTGCACGATCTCTACCGCCGAATCCATAAAGAAAGATTTAGTTTCCGACATGTAGGGTCAAGAGTCATTTCTAGTCTCTTCATCCGAATGATTCTCTCCTCTCAAATTTGTTTATAAGGAGACGAGAATCTCATTCTTGAAGGGGAACTTTCATTGCGAGTTTGAGTGTTAGTCCGAGTCTTCTAGGCTTCCCTCTGGTCTGAAGCTTTGTGTCATTCTCATTTGAGTCTGTAAGTAAGTGTGTTGTGAGTGAATAGGAACATCCTGCTCTGTTGTAATACCCTGGCATATTTATGCTCTATGATTAATATAAGAAATAATTCCACATATGTGTTTCTCTGAATATTGAATATTGTCTCTGTATTATGCGCTCGCTGTGATTCTTGATTCTATTTGTCTGTTATTGCAATTAGAGTCACAAGAGTGGAAACCCTGCCTTTAAAGGGCCCGAGACTCTTTGGATTCTTAGATCACACACAAAATATATATCAAACACAGAAAAAATAGAGCGAATAGCTTTTATCAGAATGAAGTTATTATATCATACCCGACGTGAAATGAAGTTCTTTGTCTCTGATACCATTTGTAAGCCAACAGGCTTTTCAGAGGCTTCCTCCATCGAAGAATGAAGCTTGAAGATCACCTTGTCTCATGCATTGCTCCCTTCTGCTATCTGACCTTCTTCTTCTTGCTACTATCAGCAGATCCATTTCATCCCTTAAAGAGCTTTCGACCCCCTTGTGAACCCCACCACTTGGACTCCACCAAGATTTTGTGGCCTTATGTGAACGCCATAGCTAGCCTTCAACACCTCTCTGCACCTACCACTACCCTTAGCGGCCTTCTTGCCTAGCGAGACTTACTACCAGTGCTCGGCAGACACCTTATCTCCTCTATGAGTGAACTTTATCTCTGTATGAGTGAAGTTCGACAAATCGTACAAGGAACACTGATTGCAATAACAAGCAAATAGAATCGAGAATCACAGCGAGCGCATAATATAGAGACAATATTCAATATTCAGATAAACGCATATGTGGAAGTCTTTCTTATATTAATCACAGAGCATAAATATGCCAAGGTATTACAACAGAGCAGGATGCTTGTATTCTGTCACAACACACTTACTTACTGACTCAAATGAGAATGACACAAAGCTTCAGACAGGAGGGAAGCTTAGAAGACTTGGACTAACACTCAAACTCACTATGAAAGTTCCCCCTCAAGAATGAGCTTCTCGTTGAATAAAATCCCACCACATTTCTTTGTAGGTTGTGTAATTTATATTAGTTTCTGGAAAAATAATGTTGGGATTTCTCTCTGGCAATTGATATAACAGTCTTCGTCTATGGAGGCAAAAATATTGCTGGTTATTTCCAATATTATCCCTGATGTCCCAGATAAGATCAATATCATGAAATGTATAATTCAAAGCCTCTTGTGCTTCAATTGCTTTTGTAGTGGCTCTTGAAATTACCGGGGCTAGGACATTTGGAATTCTTCTTCTTCGAACTTCTGGTACTAAGTTTGAGTAAGCAAGATGTGTAGTTTGAGAAATGATTTTTGTGCTTCTCAGCTCCCAATGGGGTGCCCATTCTGCCTCATATGTTTCGCATCTTAGGGAATCAAGTATGTTGACCAAAGTTTCTGTACCATTTCTCAGGTGTACAGAAATCATAAGACAAAGATTTTGAATATGCTCTCTGCTTAGGAATTCGGGTATAGAGTTGTCAGACCGTCTTATATGCTCTATTGAAAAATCAAAGTTTCTAAATAAGGCCTGCCATCTAGAAAATTTAGAATCTCCTGGGGACTTTATATCTTTGTTAAAAACTTTATTCATAGCAGCGACATCTGTCCTTAAAAGAAATCTTTTATAGATTAAATAAATCTCAAATTTTTGAATGGCATTTAAGGTAGATTTGATTTCTTTATCTAGAGCAGAATAGTTCTTTTCTGATGCTTGCCATAGTCTAGAAGAAAACTGAATGATTTCTTCTTGGTTCTTTCCATCTTTATTTTTGACTTGTTTGAGTACTGCTCCCCAACCAATATTACTTGCATCTGTCTCAACTATTTTAGGGAGATTGTCATCAGAAATATAAAGAATAGGTAGATTTTTTGCTTTAGCTTTTATATTCCTTACTTCTTGTGTGTGTGCTTCTGCCCAAGGACTTGGGTCCTTCTTTAATCGGTCATTCAATATTTTTCTGTCTTCGGCACATTTTTTATAAAAATGGCTGATATAATTCAAACTGCCCAAGAATCTCTGTAACTGAGTTTTATCAGTTATTTTATCAGGAAACTTGTCTGCAAACTCTACAGCATGAGTCTGTAAAGTAATTTTCCCATTATTTATTGTATGGCCTAGGTATTTGATTTCAATCTTGAATAGTTCAAGCTTTTTCTTAGAGAAGACTAGGCCTGCTTGTTTAACTATTTGTAGAAATTTCCTCAAATGCTTAAAATGTTGGTCAACTGATGAGGAAAATATAAGTATATCATCAATACAAACAATAAGCCAATCAAAATATGGCTTAAGAGTGTCATCCATTACCCTCTGAAATTTTGATGGTGCATTTTTCAAACCAAAGCGCATCACATTCCATTCAAAATGTCCAACAAGGACATTGAAATTTGTTTTGAATTTATCCTCCTCTGTAATAGCAACTTGCCAGAATCCTGATTTTAGATCAAACTTTGAAAATATCTTTGCTCCAGCTGTTATCGGACTAATCGGTAGGTGCGGACACTAACAGATCTCCCTAGATCCACCTGGATCTAGAACAAAATAGGACAGGACATGACTCTTTCCCTAAGTTTTGACCATTGAATTAGCTAGTAGGAAGGAACAAGTAACATACCTTTGTATTGCTTCCTAGGGTCTATGTTGCTCCCGCTTCGCTCCGGTGCTCTCGTGAAGTCAAGACCAAGACAACACAAACCAACCAAAGTGAAGATAGCAAAATATATTCATCTGTCAACTTATGTGTATGATCAAGGAATTACACAATAAAGTGAGAATAGCTTTATGGGAAAGGGACATGCCACTGTATCATATTAATTGAAAGTAGAAGATTACAACCTGATCG
>JZKD02S1242242.1:113356-144564 GCA_000966675.3 Picea glauca
ACAATATCAGGGAATCCAGTACAAGGATAACCATTTGAATGCCAACCCATTCTTCTAGAAGATTCCCTTCTAGAACCATCGAGAATTCATCTTTTTCCAAGCTTTAGAGCAAGTTCTCACCCTAGCTATGTAGCACAGTGCGAGAAGTTCGCACCCTAGCTTAAGGCAGCCTGTGAGAATGGGTCATTCTCGCACCCTAGTATATTAGCAACCTGCGAACTCTCTTCAAAAGTAAGTTTTCTGGGAAGAGATGAATGTCAGTTTTCTCAGGAGAAAGTTCTTATGAGCAGCCTGAGTACACCATCATCAATACACCATCATGATGAACAAAATCATGGGTAACACTAGCAATTCTGGTTACTAAGCTACTCTTGTTAGGGACTGGATATGTATTATCGACCAAGACTTTATTCAAGGGCTTATAATTCACAACTAGTCTAGGAATGCCTCTAATCTGTTTAGAATGTTTGTTAACATAAAAGCCATAACAATTCCATGGACTAGTGGATTCTCTGATTAATCCTTTGCTAAGTAAGCCCTTTATTTCTTCTGCACATAGTCTTTGATACTGAACATTCATGGGAATAGCCCTACTTCTGCATGGTTTCCCTTGATAGTCTTCCTTATAAGGGAGAGAAACTTCATGTTTCTTTTGCTTCCAGAAAGTAGTAGGGTTTTCAGAACAAACTGAGTCAATGAATTCTTGCTTTAGAAGAAAAATCTTTTGTTGTATTCCTTATTTATCTAATTGATCCTTTATTTTAATTGTTATCGGACTAATTGGTAGGTGCGGACACTAACAGATCTCCCTAGATCCACCTGGATCTAGAACAAAACATGATAGGACATGACTCTTTCCCTAAGTTTTGACCATTGAATTAACTAGGAGGAAGGAACAAATAACATACCTTATTATCGCTTCCTAGGGTCTTTTTTGCTCCCGCTTCGCTCCGGTGCTCTCGTGAGGTCAGGACCAAGACAACACAAACCAACCAAAGTGAAGATAGAAAAATATATTCAACTGTCAACTTATGTGTATGATCAAGGAATTACACAGTAAAGTGAGAATAGCTTTATGGAAAAGGGACATGCCACTGTATCATATTAATTGAAAGTAAAGATTACAACCTGATAGCCTTGATGTCGCAAGATTCCTTTCGATGGCTCTTGGATCCAACACACACACTTTCTCAATCCTTGCATGAAGAAGATCCAATCCTCTTGATAGACTTGCTAGAGTCTCCAAGCTACTGTTCAAGCTAAGTCCTTCACGCAATCCTTTCACCAATTCTCCAATGAATCTTGCTTAACCTTTTCCATGATAATTCCCTCAATATATAGGAGAGAATGAGATAGTTACTTGGGTAAGAATGATCCCAAAATATCAGGGAATCCAGTACAAGGATAACCATTCGAATGCCAACCCATTCTTCTAGAAGATTCCCTTCTAGAAACATCGAGAATTCATCTTTTTCCATGCTTTAGGATGAGTTCGCACCCTAACTATTCAACACAGTGCGAGAAGTTCACACCCTGGCTTAAGGCAGCCTGCGAGAATGGGTCATTCCCGCACCCTAATATATTAGCAGCCTGCAAACCCTCTTCAAAAGTGAGGTTTTTGGGAAGAGATGAAAGTAACTTTTCTCAGGATAAAGTTCTTATGAAGAGCCTAAGTACACCATCATTAATACACCATCATGATGACCAAAATCATGGGTAACACTAATCCCTATTTTAAATTCTTTTAGTTCCTTTATCTTAAGGATTTTGGCTCTTATAGTCTGAACCATGTCAGAGGTCTTGGGAGTAGAGACAAAGGGTAATTTGATAATAATTTTACCCTTTTTAGAAGGAATGTTGATGAAGTATCTAGGCATATTGTCTGTAACCATTGTAGATCCATGAGGAGACACAGATGCAAGGAACAAATTGCCAAGGATACAGGCAATGGGAATGTCTGGCAGGAGAAATTTAAGTTTTAAACAATAATCTTGGAAGCATAGGACAGCCTCTGGAATCTGAAAGGAGATTTCATTTGGGATATTACCCAAACCGACAACAATTGCTTGATTTTTTTGCCATAGAGACACAGGAATTATATCTTTATGTAGCAGATTTAGGTTTGACCTTGTATCTATTAATGTCTTTAGCCGAAAAGGTATCCCTTGGATTTTTAAGTCTATGAGAACATGATATTTCTGGTGTTGAATCTGAAGAACTTGCTCATTCTGATTCTTTTCTTGCTCTGTGTTCTCCTTTTGTTCTTTAATAAAAAATTTCAATCTACCTATCTCTTTCCCAATATTTGAAATAGAAAGAGTCTGAACAGGACATCATATGGGATTTGCCTTCTGTGGAGTTAGAATCTTTGAACAATTTTTTGAGAATTTTGTTCTCTGGAGTTTCCATTCATAAAAGGAGATAAATATTTCTTAAGACTCCATAAAAATCTTCGATTGTAAGGCCAATTCTACCTTTTCTTTATTTGAAGTACTTCGGGCAAAAGAATCTACTTGTGGATGAGTGAATAAATCTTAATTCAACATCTCTTTCATCCAATCAGTTTTAACTGTGGTTTTCTTGCATCCTTTCAATAGTGGAAGACATTTTTGAATCTCTGGGATGGAGGGTTTTCTCATGTCCTCAGGGACATAGGCTTTGCGTCTTTGGTTTATTTCTGTACAAGATTCAGTTTGGGTGACTAAGATATGGGAGTCATGTGGAAAAGGAAAATCTGAACATTGTGGATGAGGACACTGTTATTTGGCAGTAGAGTTTGGTGGTGGTAAATTTGTTCTTGGATTGTGGTTAGCATGTTCAAATTGAACTCTTTCTTATTCTTTAAATGCAGAGAGTGCAGATAAAGTAATGAGTTCTCCACAATCAAAAAATTTTACTGTGAATGGAACATGGCCAACTTTATTTGCTAGAGAATGGAGTGAAGCATGTAGGCAAAAGGATGAAGAAGATGAGGAAGAGGTTAAAGAATTTTTTGAAAAGTTTCTCTGAGGAAAAGAGATTACTGCAGAGGATGCAGTTTCTTTTATTTGAGATGATGTAATAGCTCTTGGGACTGGTGCTTTTGGAGTATCAATAACCCAATCAGTGGGGAAAGAGAGATTTTCCCATTTTATGAGTTGATGTTCCATTTTTTGGTTCAGTGGGTCTGTTACTACCAATGTACTGGATTGAGATGTTTTACTAGGGGTATGTAGGACTGCTGGAAAAAGAGTATTGGTATGCCTAAAACATCCCCTAGTCTGGATTGATATATTAGTTCTGGTTGGACACATATCAAATTTAGTTGTCCTGATTTGGAGTTTTATAAGAGATTTTTAAGATTTTAAATAATATCAGAAATTGTTGTCTTTTCGGATTAAATGGTTTGAATTATTATCTTTTCGGATTATTGAATTATACTTTCTGAATGATATTAATTATTTTGCATTATGTGATTTGGTAAAAGAAATTAGTTTTTTTCTTTGTTTAAATTTTCTTTGTAAAGCGTATGGAAGTAAGAAAGCCTTACAATGATAGGGTTGACTTCCATAATCTCTATATTGTTTTATAATAATATTTTATTATCTTAATAAAAGTAGAAGGACAAAATTTACAAGTTAAATACATATAAATTTGTAGATAAAGTTATTAGTCCCTGCCGAAGGCATAGAGGGACTATAGCGATCAATAATTCGTTGATTTCATATTAATATGTCATTTGACTATAAATTTTCGCATCATCTCTATTGTTTGAACTAGAGAACTAAAAACATTATTTTTTATATAATAAAAAAAAACCTTATATGTCATCATTTCATTGGAGAATAGATTTGAAGTCTTATTGCCAGCTTCACTATTCCCAATGTTTTAAATGTTTAGATCTCCAAAG
This sequence comes from Picea glauca, assembly GCA_000966675.3. Lineage (NCBI taxonomy): Eukaryota > Viridiplantae > Streptophyta > Pinopsida > Pinales > Pinaceae > Picea > Picea glauca. Next base: position 117,246 of record JZKD02S1242242.1, read on the forward strand.
TTTTGAGCATTGACGCTATTTTTTAATTTATTTTTTTATTTTTATTGAAATGTTTACATGTCGAAAGTTTTGAGCATCGACGCTCTCTTTTAATGTTTTTATTATTTCTATTTTTATTGAAATGTTTACATACCGAAAGTTTTGAGCATTGACACTCTTTTTGAAGTACTTGAATAGGCTTGACAACTTAAATGTTTACATAGCGCGAGGCCCTAAATCAAGCTTCACAACTTAAATTACATATCGCGAGGCCCTTAAACATGCCTTACAACCTTAAATGTTTACTTAAATAGGTCTGTCACAATACATTTTTCCTTGAATTTTTCCATACAATGTTGCAGTGAATTTGGACAATATTGTTGTCCACCGCCACTCGCATAGACATCATATGTTTCATACTTATTCTATGCTTGGAATGAAATTTAGTCATCATTGAAGATACATATATTGTTTACTGGTTCACTGGTTGTTGCTTGTTCGTTGGTTTGTTGGTTCATCGGTTTCTACTTGTTGTTGATTGGTTCAACTTTGCAAGGTTGAGGTCCTGCACCTGTAGTTGGACCTGTTGGTGCTTGCTGCTTACTTTTGTTTTCTTCAACTTTGCAAGTTTGGAGTCCTACACCCGCAGTTGGAGCTAGTTTTTCATTTTGCAGGGTTCAAGTCCTGCACCCACAATTGGACCTGTGATTCTGTTGTTCATCATTGACGAGTAAGTTTCAATACCATAGTTTCATTTGTATTTGTTCTTTGTTGTTTATTGTTTACAATTTGCAAGTAAGAATGTTTAAGTATTTCCACTCGCATGGCCATCATATGTTTCATATTTCTTCTATGCTTGGAATGCAATTTAGTCATCATTGAAGATACATATATTATTTACTGGTTCACTAGTTGTTGCTTGTTCACTGGTTTGTTGGTTGTTGCTTCTTGTTGTTTGGTTCAATTTTGCAGGGTTGAGGTCTTGCACCTGCAGTTGGACCTATTCGTTCTTGCTCACTGGTTTGTTGCTTGCTGCTTGCTTTTGTTTGCTTCGACTTTGCAAGTTTGGGGTCCTGCACCGATAGTTGGAGCTGTTTTTTGCACTTTGCAGGGTTCAAGTCTTGCACTTGCAATTGGGCCTACGGTTATGTCGTTCATCATTGACAAGTAAGTTTCAATACCATACTTTCATTCGTATTCGTTGTTTATTATTTGTTGTTTGCATTTTGTAAGTAAGAATGTTTAAGTATTTATTCATCATTCTTATCCTGTAGACTTTCCATAGAGGTTGGCATATCTTTTTCTCCTTCTCTTAAATTTTCCTCCGATTTTTTCCCTAGGCTCTGCACCATGTGCATGCTAATGTCGTCTGCACAACTCCGACTGTAATTTTTTCTAGCATTACAAATCCCGGTCCTTTGCTGTATGTGACGAAGTGGAAATATAACGCCTCAATTGAATAAATAATTCTTTAGCCTTCGCACCTTGCCCTCGATGATATTACCATCTTTCCCGGGAATGAGTACCTACCTATCCCATACAAGAATCAAACCTGTGTCTTTCACATGAAAAATACAATGTCAAGCTTGTTGCCTTTGCAGGATGTTCTTGTAGAAGAAAACTGCAGGTAGGTGTAGAAGGGATAGGTATGGTACAACAGTGGCTAAGTTGCAAAAAATTGCACAAAATTGGCATATCTTTCTCTACTGCTCTTAAATTTTCCTCCAATGTTTTCTCCAAACTCTGAAACATACCTACATGCCTTTGCAAAATGTTCTTGTAGAAGAAAAATATGTTGAGATGGTGCTAGCAAGAGTAATTTTCTGTGGATTGCAAATTACAATATTCAATATCTATGCCGCTCCACGTGCAACATTGCTAACACAATGAATGTTTTTTCAAATGCATTACACCATTTACATATGAACGAAACCATTATCATTCTAGGAGACTTCAGTGCTGACATGCTACAAAATAGTGCCATAACAAAAGAATTGGAAAACTACATGTGCAATTAAAATCTCCGCTTTCTTTTGGTTAAGATAAAACATGTACACAACACACTTATTGAACATATATGGTGAAATGTGCCCATATCACAATACAACCTCTTTATCTTATACACAAACTGGTCTGACCATGATACAATTTGTCTTGTACTTGAATTATGAAATATACATCAAACATATTACAAAATTATATTTCCATGTCTCAAAGCATATTTGGATACTTTGTTGCAAAAAAACAAATCATTCAGCTAGGAGCATCCAACTTCTTAATATTTTTTGGCTTGTAATATATTTTGGCCAGGAAAAATTCTATATAACCACAACCATGGATCAAGAAAAACAAAGGTTCATGCTTATAACTCTATCTTTTATTCTATTCCTTTGATTCTCATTTACTGTATGTACATATTACTTGTTTTCCCTTACATATCATCTTACATTCATGTTCATTGTATTTGTGCGTTCCCACATTGAAACAAACAGAATAACTGGAGAAGATGAAGAACTCTTAACCATGAATGTAGAAGAGGAGATACAAAGGTGCATGCTTCTACTCTTATTTCATATTCCATTGTTTTGTATTTCATTTATTGTCTGTATATTTGTTCTACTACTTTGCACCTAATTTATTGTATGTATATACTACACATCTTCCCACATAATAAATTATCTTCATGTCAATTGTATTTTATGTGCTGTTACATTGAATTAAATAGAAATGTATTTATTTTTTTACATGTCTTTCTACATACCAACTTACCGTCAGGTCCATTGTATTTTCTGCATTGCTACATTGAAATAAACAGATTAGTTGGAAAAGAGGATGAAATCTTATATGCCACAACAGAGGAAGCTAAAGTACAATCTTTGAAAAGGTATACCAATTGTGATAGTAAATCAAACACACAAAATGAGTAGGTGGATAAAATATTGGACTAGAAAACGATGATTTGACAACAATGGGCTTTTGTTGAGACTTCTCGCTTTTGAAAATTTCCCTCCCATTTTCTATTTTCCCACTCTCTATTATCCCTTTTTTTTCTCCCTTCTATACTTAATCGAATTCCCCTTTCTTTTTCCCCTCTACTTTCCCTTTCTGGTTTCTTTACTTAGTCATTTCTTAGGAAAATGTCTAGGTGTGCAGGTTGGCAGACTCACAGGTTCACATTTATACTCATGCTTCTATATCACTAGTCCGATCAACGACTTCCTCGTTCCATACTTATCCACTTCTTTGATCACGGGTTCCTGGGATGGTGGGCTCAAGATTGCACTTCTATTGTTCCATGTCCTCCAAACAACACCCAGAGTTATGCGATATACAAATTGACAACCAAACTCCTAGACTGGCAGGCTCAAGATTGCACTTCTATTCTTTCGTGAAATGAAAATAGCTTCCGGTCTTCTACGATATACAAATTGGCCGCTGAACTCCCCTATCATGCCATGTTCTGTGTTACACATTTTTGCACTCAAAATTTTTGAGGCATACAATTTCACCATCGAATCCTCATGTTTCCTGAGTATCCCTTGACACCTTATTTCATATTCCATCTACTTCGAGCCTGTATGTGACATCCAAAACAATTATGAACAATATACAATGCATATGATTATTTAGTCGTTATGATGTTCATGCACACATGCTTGCATCAAAAAAAGTTGGACGAGTAACATGGGCATGAGTAGTCAATCATTGCAGACATCAACAAAACGACAAGGCCAAAGGTAAAGATTCATACATTGTTCTCTTTCTATGTTTACCAAAAAAATATCCTGAGCTATTTATTCATCTATGCCATGATAAATATGTTGATGTCATCTGCAACACATGCTTTGTAGTTCACAGGAAGTATTGACGAACACAAGTGAAACACCCAACATAGTGCAAGCTCTGTAGACTAAGAGGTATGGTTCCACAACTCTGACCTGCATACTTCATCCAAGTTGTGCGTCTACTTGTACATTTATGCCAAAAAAAAGAAAACAATAAAATGATGCAGAATGCCATTCACATTACTTTTTCTATTCAAAAAATGTAACCAGGTCTAAAATTATAACATCCAATATACTATCGATAGAAGGCTTGAACAACTGTCGAACTGGACAAGTGTTCATCGGGGACATAATGGTCGTGTATATCACCTACTTAGACAAGGCAAACAAAACTAGATGCATTGTGAGTGCTGACATGGTAGACAAAGCAACCATGATGATAGTCACACTGACTATCCCTACACAACTTGTCCAGAAACATGCAGACAAGACCTTGCCAGGTAATGGGATATCCATTACAAATTTTAATATATTGTCAAAAATAGTATATGATTGTGGTGATTGTGATCGAATTATATCTCTCAATGAAACAAGTATTGTGGAAAAAATTCCCGCGATTTGTTCAAAATATCATTTCGTATCGGACACAACAATCAACCAACTTGCACAGAGAAATGACACTTACCCAATCAGAACCATTGGTGTAGCTGTCACACTCGCGAGAAAAGTTGGCTCGCAACAGATTCTCCATATAAAATATGGAGAGTCAGACAACGAAAAGGCAATGGTACCGTTCTCCATATCCAGTTTTGTCCTTTAATTTCACATGTTCATATATCTCAATTATCTTACACAACTATTACACTGTTCCATGTTGCATCTGCAATTGTTTGACACCTATTCAAATTTGTTTTCCTCAATGGAACTACAATTGCATAAAGGTAAATTTCCACTTATGCTCTTCAAAAATATAACAAAGAAAAGAGATGTTAAAGAAAGGATCTTTCACACAATCCAAGAAACATTTGTAACAGAATTGTGAACAAACATAGTATAGGATCTCAAGAAACTAAATAACTCAACAACTGTTGTGTGTATACATCTACAATTCCATCCACACTTTGCTCATAAAAAATTCCTTGAACAATTTTCTGCAGCTTTTTTGTTGTACAATTGTATATTATATTGTTCAATATATTAACTACTATGCTCACGTGCACAGGTTGAGGGTGTTTTGGTTGCAGCGAATGTGTACTCAACCCCCTTTGAGCATGTATGTGCCAAATGAAACTCTCCTGCTTCTACCTATGTTTTCATAAATGATGGCACAATTGATTGCCTACAATGTAGTAAAACATGCCCTTACATATATAGACATTGCCTCAACACTTCCATCTGAACCCTCAACAACACAATTGTACATTGTACAATTAGACAACCTCTATTACAAGATGTGCTTCCTGGGTTAGCAGAATTTCCATATGAAGTATACCTACAGAAAAAGGCAAACAATGTCTACATGTTACACGACTTTCACGTCCATAGAAAATTTACATTAAATGAGGACAATGCCATACTCCATATCGACTGAACCATTTTTTTTTTTTTTCATATCAAGCGTTGACAGGAAATGAAACAATATCATCTTTATCTGTCCATGCTACCCAATGAGGATATGAATAGAGTTTTTCCGTGCCATGGTAAATTGAACTGGAACGCATAAGATTGTTCAGTCCAGGAATGAGAAGCATGAGGACATAACTCATACAAAGTATCCAACTGTGAATAAATCAGGTCCATCCTTTGAGCCGTCAAAATGGATTGCTTCTTTGAACGGAACCATTAGGCATTTTCAATAATATTTCAAATTTGGCATTGTTCTAAGTCCATTAAGTTAAATGTTGACACTCTTTTCTAGAACTAGTAATGTTAGAACATTGTCAGGTCAACGTGATTTTGGTTCATAGTACTATTAGAAGCGAATGTTCATAGTGATCTTGGTTCATGGTAATATAGTAATCAAAAAATTTCTTGGTGCCCAATTGGGAATTTGGTTATAGATGGGATACAATGCCCAATCTCTGTTGATTTTGTCCTGTCTTGTGTTTGGCAAACTTTTGTTCATGTGTTTTTGTGTTGTAGTTCAAGGTTCCCATGGGCCTAGTTTTGAACTATGGCTAGATGATACATCCATGATCTTAGCGGTTTTTCTATGATCTTAACGAATATACAAGACCTGCTTTTCCTTTTAATGTAATCTATGTGAATCAAATGTAATATGTAGTTCATTTTAGCACTTTTACTTGATTGATGAAATTACCAAAATTCATCTTCAGAAATATTTTGAAATAAAATGATATATGATATGTGAAGTCTAGTGGAGCTATGATATTAACCAAAGAAAATTAAAATTAAAATTCGTCGTTGTTATACTTACGATGAAGTTGAAAGTACAATAATTTTACTTGAACATCCCAAAATTGAATTTTATGTAGCTTTTCAATGCTTCTCTTATGCAAACACATCGTGGAAAGTATAACCACGACTCACTTTCTCTATTCCTTGATTGAAGAGCATGTTCACTTATCTAATGCAGTTCATAGTTACTGTTAATACCACCAATGGGGCTTTGTTAAGACCAATTATCGCTTTCGAAAATTGCCCTCCCCTTTCTTTTTCCCCTCTACTTTCCCTTTCAGGTTACTTAGTCGTTTTTCGGAAAATGTCTAAGTGTGTGGGTTGGCGGATTCACACGTTCAGATTTCCACTGATGCTTTCATATCACGAGTCCAACCGACTGCTTCCCTGTTCCATACTCAACAACTTTTTCGATCGCAGGTTCCCAGCTAGGCGGGCTCAACATTGTGATTCAATTGTTTCGCCCCCTGCAAACATCACCCAGACTTCCCCGATATACAAATTGACAACCAAATTCCCATTTATTTTTCTCCTTTACTTTTCCTTTCTGGTTACTTAGTCATTTTTCCAAATATGTCTCATGCTTTTATATCACGAGTTCGACCAACCACTTCCCCATTCCATACTTGGCCACTATTTCCATCACCGGTTCCCTGGCATGCTTTCTTAACATTGCGCTTCCATTGTTCCGCGACCTACAAACAACACTCAGAGTTCCACGATATACAAATTGACCACCAAAGTCTGTCATCATGCCCCATTCCGTGTTACACATTTTGCAATCAAAAGTTCGGAGACATGCAATTTGACCATCGGGCCCCCACGTTGAGTATAACTTGTGACCCTGTTTTGAAGCTTGACCGAACGCTTTCCATACTTGGTCATTTCTTGAAATCTCTTTCATTGGTTGGTGGGTTCACGAAATGTTCAATGCTTAATCTCTCTTCACCATCCCTGCCACCTTCACACTTCTTTCTAGATATGCAATTATTAATCTTTAATTCTAATAGATCATCATGCAATAATCATTAAGATTGTCATTAATGTCTGAAAGGTTGGAGAAGATCTGTCATTAATATGAATTAAACCAAGATTTGAGGAGGGTTGTATTATCCCTTCTGAGTTTTCATTTCAAGCATCATGGAATCTCTTTCGCACGTCGTCCGGTTGGTGGATTCATGAAATCTGCAATCCTTAATCGCTCTTCGCTATCACCACCACCTTCGCACTTTTTTCTAAGTATGTAATTAGTAATCTTTAATGGTAACAACTCATTATGCAAGAACCTTAGAAATTGTCATTAATCAGTGAAAGGCTCAACGAGATCTCCCATTGATAAGAATTAAACCAAGATTTGCGGAGGGTTATATTATCCCTTCTGAATGTTCATTTCAAACATCATCTGGAGCAAATAGACGTTCTCGTTAACTTATGGCAGCAGTTCGACAACAGTTCTTTACAGATAAAATAAACACCTTTGGGAATGATGACCAGAACTTCCAGTGGTCCAGGGCATATTCTTACTACCCATCTCCTTCTTCCCAGAATCAAAGAAAGAGATGGTCCCTTGGTGCACCGAGAGATATATTTCAAGACAAAGAATTCCAAGGAAACCCCCCCTGCATTGATGGCCGATGTAGAGGTTGATGAGGTCGATTTTGAGCTGGAAGAAGATGATCTGATGGACAATGATATAGTGATGGATGATGGAAATGCAGAGGTTGTTCTCACTCCTACGCTCAAATTGAAATCCACCATAACGGGGGGCACTTCCTGGCTCAACGATGGCAGCCCTAACAAGACCAAAGGAAGTGGTTTCGGAAAAGAAATCGATGTTGAATGCAATAGCCTCTTTGCAGCTCGAGAGTTTGAGTCTCTCGAATCAGATGGCAGTCCTTACCCTCAAAGATGTATCCTTTCCTTTCACTTTTAGGGTTTTGGATTGGGTTTGGATTTGTCCCTGGCGCAGGCTGTGTCCTTGAAGTCTTTGACTATAAGGAAATGGTCTCTTGGTGCGCCGAGAGATACATTTGAAGCCAAATAATTATTCAATTGCCAGACCACTCTCCTGTTCTCTGGATATACAATTAACATCTTAGGGGGTGAGGGCCAAAACTCCTAGTGGTGCAAGGCATATTCCTACTACTCATCCCCTTACGCCTAGAACGAAGTAATTTGGACCTCTAGAATTGCTCGTGCAACCTTTGTCCCTGAAGTCTTTACCTATAAGGAGGTGGTCTCTTGGTCCCCTTCTGCCTAGAACAATGTAATTTGGACCTCTAGAATTGCTCGTGTAGGCTGTGTCCCTAAAGTATTTGACTATAAGGAGGTGGTCTCTTGGTGTGTCCTCACTTTTAGTTTCGGGCTCTTCCGCTTGCCCTACAACATTTTTTATTCTTCCTTATGGGAAGCTTGTGAGAACTATCATTTGAAGAATTCTTATCTCTTCCTGCGTTTGAAGAATTCTGGTTTGCTTCCTGACTGGGGTGGGCCGTTGGAGCGATGCTCCAAGATTTTGTACTCTTGGCAATGGTAGCCGGGGATTGGACACTCTTCTCACCGGGGCCCTTTCCCTACTGTTTGTATTATTCAGGGGTTCTTTGCAATGGATCTAGGCCACCAACGTTAGGAGCAGGAGTGTTGTTGACCTCTTTCAAGCCAAAGAATTATTTCACTATTGAACCACTCTCTTGTTTCTTTGTCACCTTAGGTATTCCACAAGATGTTGAAATTTCCGTAGCCAACATTGACCTTTAGAGGAGAAGACTGCAAGGAGTTCCTAAAAAAGAATGATAATCAATTTTGTATGCATGTTCAAGAGCTTGTCGATGGCTCCTGCATGTTGTCGCACTAGATGAACAACAAATAATTGTATGCATGTTTTTTTTTGTAACTCCTCTTCCCGTATTTATGAAAAATATGTTCAATGCTTCGGTGCAAAGAACTCAGTCCAATGTCTATGGATAAATATAGATTACCCACTATTTTTTTTATAGATTTACTATTAAAAAATTGCCTTGGAATATTGGTTGGTGCTTCTTTGTTGGATTTAACACCTCTTCTCATTTGCATGGTTCAATAGTCTCATAATTATTAATTATTGTATTGACTCAAGTAATTTGATCAAATATGGAGCATTGAACAATTATATGAGAATGCATTGTGTCGATCACATGAGGCTTCTATGGAAACATAAATGAATTTCACACAGTTTCAAACCAACATTCAATTCCATTCGTAATGCAGATAGAACATAACAACACTAATTCATGATGCAGGAGTTGGGGCCCCACCCAAGAAGTTTTGTTCTCATATCAACCTTGCTGAGCGAGCGATCTCTTATTTACCTCTTGCTTCCTTGATTCCTTTACTCCAAAAGGAAACATTTTATTGGTTGTCCATCCCCAAGACTCTATTTGAGCACTTTTACTTTATTAATGAAATTACCAAATTTCTTCTTCGCAATATTTTGAAAAAAAAAATGATATATGCTAGCTGAAGTCAAATGGGGCTATGAAATCAACCACAATATTAAAATTCAAGTTCGTCGTTGTTATACTTACGATCATGTTGACAATACAATAAGTTTATTTCTAGATATGAAATTATTAAGCTTTAATGCTAACAACTCATCATGCAGGAAGTTTAATACTTAAAATAATATTTCAAGGCATTAAACAATGTACCAAAAGCATAATTACATACACAAGTTGCAATAAAAACAAATATTCAACAAAGCATTTTCTCGCACCCTTTTTAATGATACAAGCACAATAGAAAACGAGTAAGTGGATAAAATATTGGACTAGAAAATGATGATTTTGCAACAATGGGGCTTGTTTGAGACCAATTCCCGCTTATGAAAATTGCCCTCCGCTTTTCTATTTTCCCACTCTCTTTTATCCCCTTTTTTTCCCTCTTCTATACTTAACCAAATTCCCCTTTCTTTTTCTACTTTCTCTTTCTGGTTACTTAGTCATTTTTTCCAAAAATTTCTAACTGCGTGGGTTGGCGGACTCATGGGTTCACATTTTCACTCATTCTTTTATATCACGACTCCGATCGACCGCTTCCCCATTCCATACCTAGCCACTTTTTCGATCGTGGATTCCCGGGCAGGCAAGATCTAGATTGTACTTCCATTGTTCTGTGACCTACAAACAACACTCGAACTTCCACGATATACAAATTGACTACCAGACTCCCACATCATCCCCTCTTCTGTGTTACACATTTTTCACTCAAGAGTTCTGAGACATAAAATTTGACCATCGGGGCCTCACATCTCCTAGGGAACCCTTGTAACCCTATTTTGAAGCCCGTTTGATCACTTTCCATACTTTTCCATTTCTTCGAATCTCTTTCGCAGATCGTCGGGTTGGTGGGTTCACGAAATCTCCAATTCCTAGTCGTTATTTCCTATGCCAGCCACCTTCGCACTTCTTTCCAAGTGTTACACATGATTTTGGTCACTTTGGTGATGTTTCAACAGTGATGTATTTAGGCTCCCAACAAAGACTTTTTTCTTGAGAAAAGTGGCTCTGTCTCCCTCCAAAAACATATTTTTAAGATGAGTTCACAGGCTGTCTATGGCCTAGGGTGCGAGAATCCCTCATTCTTGTAGGCCACCCACACTTAGGGTGAGAACTTCTCGTAGTCTTCTCTATACACAGGGTGCGAACCTGTTTTTTAAGCTTGGAAAGGAGAAGAGGTCTCGAGGGTTCTAGAAGGGAATCTTCTAGAAAATGAGTTGGCATTCGCATGGTTGTCATTCTACTGACTTCTTAGATTTGATGGGATCATCCTCATCCATGTAACCATCTCTCCTTCTCCTATAGATTGAAAGGTTTCTCATGGAAAAGGTTAAGCAAGATTGAATGAAGAATTGATGAAATAATTGTGTGAAGAACCCTGCTTGGACAGAAGCTTGAAGACTCTATTTGGTCTATCAAGAGGAATTGGATCTTCTTCATGCAAGTACAGAGCAATTTTGTGTGTTGGAACCAAGGGTTACTGAAAGGAAGCTTGCAACATCAAGGCAATTAGGTTGTACCTTCTACTTTCAATTAATATGATACAACGACATGTCCCTTTCCCATAAAGTCATTCTTACTTTATTGTGTAATTCCTTGATCATATGCATAAGTTGATGTTGAATATACTTTGCTATATTCACTTTGGTTGGTTTGTGTTGTCTTGGACTTGACTTCACGAGAGCACCGGAGCGAAGAGGGAACAACAGAGACCTAAGGAAGCGATATAAAGGTATGTCACTTATTCCTTCTTATTAGTAGATTCAATGATTACAACTTAGGGAAAGAGTCATGTCCTGTCCTATTTTGTTCTAGATCTAGGTGGATCTAGGGAGATTTTTTAGTGTCCGCACCTACCGATTAGTCTGATAAAATAATTGGTGACTCCACTGGGGATGCAACCCATTTTTGGTGGTTTTTGGTTGTTTTTCCTTGGCCATTTTCTCTTACCTTACCATTTTTCATTTCCATCAATCTCTGAGTCTTAAGGAGACCCTGATAGACTCTCTGGATCCAGAAGTTCCTTAAAAATTTTTGTCTTTTTTTCCAAATTTTGCTTAGTTTCAGGCCTTCTCGCACTGCACCCTTCTGTAGCCTACGAGAACCACTAGAGTTCACACCATACTTTTTAGTCCAGTACAAACTTCTTGCACTCTGCTTGTGTCCATCCTGCTAGAATCCTTCATTCTCGCACTATACCCCACTGCCAGCCTGCGAACCCATTTGCAATTTTTTTGGATTAAGGTTTTTTCTATCCTCAGATGCCCAGATTTGTATGTGTGTCTGAAAAGAACTTCTTTGGCCAGTGATTGATTGTCTCTTAACTTCGGATTTTGTGAATGATTAGTCTTCAGAAATCGAAAGATCTTCTTGTTCACTTTTTCTCAACTGTTACCTCTTGACCTTTTCTTAACAAGGATATAATCTCTAGTTTTGAAATCCGAGTGCTTGTTTGGTTGGGAGCCGGTGATCGATTTAAAATTTGGGATTAATTGTCTTTTTCAATTGCTCGTTACTTGGAAAATTGTTATCCATATGCATTTGAAGAGACTAGTCTTGTCTGTTTGATATTTTTGTCTTCGTTGAAAGATTGGTTTGGGTTTTTCGTTGTATATGGCTTTTCCATCAGTTGCTAGTTTTTCTTAGTTCCATCACTGTTGTTTGGTTTCTAGTGAAAATTAAAAAGCATTTTTCTTTTCAAACAAATTTTTATTAGAAAATATTGGCATTCAATTGTTGAAATAGAATGAATAGAGAATTTGCATTGTGAATGATTCATTGATATTGCATTTCAAAGAATATCGTATATCGTAGTTCAAGTTGTTCCAGAAAACTCCTCTTTCCCTCCTGTAAATGGGATTCATCGAACAAAAAATTGGTATCATTCATTCCTATCTATGCATTTTTGGGTCAGAGTCTCACACAACATTGGTTTCATTTTCGTCTCCTTTGAGTAACAACAACCTTTAATAATATTGCACAATTTTTAAAATTTAACTAGTAACTCTTTTCTAGGACTCTATTACACCAACCTTAGCTAGGCTAGAGCTTTGGAATAGGCAGTGAGATACACTCTCCAAAGAAAAAAACACACAATAACATCTTGTGGTAAGGAGTGTCAAATTCCATTTGCAGCATTTTGTCCTAGGAATCCCTTCTCACACAAGGGTCAAACCCGAGGTTGCATTGAGATTGACAGAGTTACTCACCCTGCTTTGTTGATATCGGTGTAGAGATTACACGTATTGCGGGGGTCACTTGGAGGTATACCCACAATGATGAGTGGAAGCCTCTCAAGTTGATATCAGGGTAGATACCCTGCCCTTGCGTGTGGATCGGACTGTCAATTGTTCCCCCAAGCTTTATTGTTGTTGGTGGTAACCTTAGTGGCCTATCTTCTTAGGGTCCTACACAAGGTGACTATGAAGGGGCAAGTCTTCACGGTACCTGGAATCGACGTTGGCCAAACTCACTCGGGCTCCTTGGAGGGTATACCCATGATTATGTGTAGGAGCTTGCACCAGGGTGTAAGTCCGTTAACCATGTCGTCAATGTAACTTTTCCACCCTAGCCTAGCCCCTTCTTGTCTCATCGTTGCGACGTTGGATTTCATCACCAACTTGTGACTTCAGAATTAGAAGGTCTTGTTTGCTTAGTTTTTCTTCCTAGATTTTTACTAGCGCATGTTGTTTGTTTACCCAAGTTGACCATAGAATTTCCTTTGTAAGTTTTTAAACTCGATCACAATTGACCCTCCACATCGTTCACATAGAATGCAAGGCTTACCCCCAGAAAATATGGAAGGTTCTCAACCCTTGCCTACCAACTCACCGGAGGGCTCTCCTCAACAGAGTGAAGTCCAAGACGTTGCCACTCCACAAGTGGAAAGAACTGACTCTCTAGAATGATTCTGAATTACCAATTCTCGAGAGGACTTTCAACTTCATCCCGACTCTGAGAGATGCATTATGCGAGTGAATTCTTCCAGAGACTTGGTTGTTCTGTCTTCTGGATCACCGACTAGACCTTTCCTAGGACCTAAGGGTCAAGATCCTTTTTGGACTACTAACGTTTTTAGATGGGATCTCTTTGGCTCAGGAGTAATGCTTATTATTTTCCTGGTACAGAAGCTCCGCGAGCTGACCACATCTTAACTCTCCCTTTACAAATGGTCCATTACATAGATTCTACGAGTCTTCACACCGGGATTACCGCGGCTAGCCAAGCCCCCACTGGCACACTGTTTTTGCCCAGGGTCACCCCGACACTTCCACTCAGATACCATGCGTTGAACACCTCTATTCCCGCTCCTACGCAAATCACATCTGGAACTCCTGGTGGTCCCACTCCTTCTGGGAACCATCCTCTTGGTTTCATTCCGACACTTCCTCCGCTCCCTTTCAAAGGACCTCTTTCATCCTTGATCGGAGGCAATGATCCAAGTGGCACCATTCCATCATCTACACCAAATTACCAGATTCCTGTTGGTAGACAATTTCACCAAGGAGGCCCAACTCAACCCCCCCTTGTAGGACAAATCCCAATTGGAATACAACCCCCGATTGGAGGGAAACCCCCACCAACCCCACCCTATGGAAAAGACATACCTCCATCCTTGGCCCAATATTGGAATCATCTTATACAACATAATCCTCACCTGAATGGGGGGCAAAAACCTCAAGCTAGCTCTGTTATACCCCCCAGTACAGGCCAACCCTATCCAGGTACGTCTAATCCTATTTGTGGTTCGAATGCTCCACCCCACGCTCCCGTTCAAGGGTACAACCCTATGAGTTATTTGCCTCCACACAAACCACCGAATCTGCCCGGATCCTCGCATTATATGCAAAATGCTTATGGTCCCACTGGTTTGACGACGGGACTCCCTCCCCAAAGTCACCAGTAACCGCATGTGAATAGACAGTTACCTTTCTTAGCCACCCTGAACCTACTGGATCTGTCGAGGATTTTAAACGATTTGATCCTTCACTCTCCTCAATGGCTTGCCATACCGGCCAAACTACCATCTGACATCCCTAAATTTGATGGCAAACCGGGAGAGGACCCGAACAATCACGTAATGACTTTGCACCTTTGGTGCTCATCCAACTCCTTGATGGATGACTCTATTCGTTTATTCCTTTTTCAATGAACCCTCACGGGCTCCACCACGAAGTGGTATATAGAATTACCATGAGGTTTCTTTGCCGACTTCAACACCCTCGCTATGGCTTTCCTCACTCACTACCAGTTACCAATTCACTATGAAATGGGGACTGAGATTTTGAGTTCTTTCAAACAAACCAAAGCCACTCATATCTCCGATCACATTCATGAGTCGGAACGGAGATGACATCTCATCAAACTCAAAATTCTCGATAAGTTTTTGGCAGAGTGGTTCACAAAATCATTCGTGAACGACATCGGTCATGACATCGCCATGGGTGGAGTTGTCACAGAAGAACATGCCATTAGTCGTGCTCAATACCTTGACCTCGTTTACTCACAAATGGGTACTCTTTACGACTTACTCCCTGATGTGCCTCGTCCTTCTACTTTCGCCACTTCAACTACTCCTACTGCTTCTCATGCAACTGACGGTGTGATTGGCACCTTCCATGCCCAACCTCATTTCGTCGAAACCTCTAGAAACAACCCCAAACCCATTTATTCTAATGTTCAAAATGCTTCGTCTCCTACCCCTCCCACCGGAAAGACTTTTGAGGTAAATGTTGTTCAATCTACCCTCGTCGATAAAAACAAATCCAGAAAGGGAAAGGGTAAGAATAAGGAGGAAAAAAATAATTCGCAAGCAGAAAGAACCAAAAAACCACCTGTTGACGATAGGGATAAGTGCAAACCCCGATACCCTTGTCTTATCTGTGGTGATGATCACTACACTAAGGATTTTCCATGATGAGCCGAGGTTACTAAGTTCCTTCAAGGGACCAAAAAACCACCCACTCGGGCCATATTGTCACAACCCTTCCCTTTTCAACAATAGGCCCAATTGGTCATTCATGACCAACCTTCCCCCTCCAATACATCCTATGTCTTAATGCGTACAGGATATTCAACGCAAAATGATATCACACTTACCACTCGAGCCACAGATTATTCTTCCTCCAAAGAGAAGGTTGATGCTATACCTCCTTCGTTGGTCTAACCATCTCCCATGACTCCACCTACCAATGGTCCTCTTCATCTCGAACAACCAAGCCTCGACACAGTTCTTCGCCCTCCTCCAAAGGGCACCATTCAGAAATTGGCTTTCAATCCTCATGCTCGTGCTGCCCAGAACTACAGTATTGTTGAAGATCTGGCCCAAGCACCATCCGCGATGTCAACCCTCGAAGTCCTTTAAAGTTTTCCTATACAATGGAAGGAACTATTGAAAGCTATTGGTGGAATCAACCCTACGGATACAAATTTAATAATTTTTGACTTGGAAGATCACATTCCAAGGTTACCCCCTCAACTCGCATTCCAAATACAAGTTATTGTCTCCGACAAAAACATTTGTAGAATAGTTATCGACGAGGGTGCCTCGACATGTGTCATGTCTATTACCTGCTAGAAAGCCATCAACTCTCCTCCTTTGGCTGAATCCCACAACATACTCAAAGCCTTTAATGGCTCCGGTTGTAAGCCTTACGGTGTCCTCCCTTCGTTGTTGATTACATTAGAAGGAAAAATGGTCCAAGTTGAAGTGGAAGTCTTTGATGCTCCTCTCGATTATAACCTTCTACTTGGTCGTAGCTGGATTGATTCCATGTGTGCAGTTGTGTCGACTCTTTTTTGTGTCATGCATTTCCCTCATCAAGGAAAGGTCATTAACATCGACCAATTAGCCTTCTTTAACTCGGATGCGTGTACTGACAACATACCGTTCATTGCCAACCCCCCCCGCGGATACGAGAACGTCGGTGTGGGTCTTCTTAAAGACTCCTCATTAATGGGTACCTTCCCCATCCCACCACCCGATGTTACACATCCATCTGTTGCCTTGATCAACATGATCTCCACCTCTATTCATGGAACCCCTACGTCTCATGACCCATGGATGGTACCCAACCCTGGTGATCATCTTCATTATGACGACGAAATGCCTTTGAGTCTGGTCAAATCTGCCTATCAGGCCATTCAATCAGAAACCCCTTCTACCCCCTCTCTTGGTGATTTATCTCCAGATCCTTTCCACGTATTTTTTCCCACAGACAAGATGATTATGTCTATTATGGAAGACACCCCCTGGGATGATGGACATCATCGTTCCATCCTCTTCCTGGAACAACACACCCTCGAGAGCTACCAATGGATCTCGACCCCGTCGACCATTGTCATCATTTCTACCATTCTTGAGTCTACACACGATGTGTTTGCCGAAGGGAACTTAAGTAATATCTCACCCACCATCCCCCTCGACATATCCATAAATCCTAGAATTGTCGAAAATGTGCATATCGGAGCTTCATGTTCCCCTAACAAAATTGTCACCTACAAGTCACTTTTCAAAGAATTTCGTGACGTCTTCGCCTGGAGCTATGAAGAAATGTCGGGTATTGACCCCGACATTGTGATACATGAGATTAAGACATACCCAGAAACTAAACCCATCCGGCAACGCCTTCGTCTGGTCCATGCACGTAAAGCAGCCGCTATCAAGCTTGAAGTCGAGAAACTTCTCAAAGCCGACTTTATTTACCCGATGGCTCTCACTAACTGGGTTTCCAATTTTTTCTCGATCGACAAGAAACAAGGCACAATCCGTGTGTGCATTGATTATAGGGATATTAACAAATCATGTCCTAAAGACAACTTTCCTAGCCCCTTCGTTGACCATATCGTCGACGATTGTGTCAGAAGTGAAATATTCTCTCTGATGGATGGTTTCTCCAGATATAATCAAATCAATATCATTCCCGTGGACCAACACAAAACCGCTTTTATTTGTCCTTGGGGAACTTTTGCCTATCAAAAACTTCCTTTCGGCCTAAAAAACGCTGGCACAACTTTTCAGTGTGCTATGTCTTATGCCTTCCATGATATCAAGCACATCGTGCAACCATATCTCGACGACTTACCCGCTCATATATGATTGAATCCTCACAAATGTGTTTTCTGCGTAGAATCTGGCCAACTTCTAGGCTTTATTGTTTCATATCAAGGGATCAGGGTAGATCCTTTGAAGGTCGAGGCGATTCTCAATCTTCCTCCTCTTTCTTCGCTTTGCCAGTTACAAAGTTTGCAAGGGAAAACAAACTTTCTTCATCATTTCATCCCGAAGTGTGCCGAGCTAACTCTTGGATTTACATGACTACTAAAAAAGGGGTCTGAGTTCGTATGGGATACCACTGCTAACAAAGCTTTCGAAGCTTTGAAACTGTCTTTGACACGTACCCCACTTCTCTTCCCACCTGATTACAGTCACAATTATTTCCTCTACCTCACAGCCTCGGATTACACCATCGCTATGGTTCTTGTCGAGGAGGATGATTCTCATGACGAACATTTCATCTATTACTTGAGTCGAAGTCTAACGCCTACCGAAACCAAGCATTTACATGTTGAAAAACTGGCCTTGGCAGCCGTCCAAGTAGTGCAATGTTCCGGCACTATATCCTCTCCTGCAAGACTACGGTAATTTCTAACTGCAACCCTATGCAGCACATTCTCACACGACAACTGCTAGGGGGAAAATACTCCAAATGGATCGTGATCCTCTAGGAGTTTGACTTAGAATTCGAACGTGCTAAGTCCAAGAAATCCTTAGTGTTTTCTGAGTTGATATGTGACTTTCCCTACTCTGAGATGGAAAATGTAGTAGTCAATTCATTACCTGATGAATCCCTTTTCCTGATTAGTTCTGATGATATTTGGTACGGATATATCATCATATATCTCCAAACCCAGACTTTCCAACCTAATTTGTCTAGTACTGACCGTCGTCGAATACGCTACCAAGCCCGTCAGTACATTATCCTCAGTGATACTCTTTATCGTCATGGGATTGACTCAGTTTTTCGACGCTGTCTAACGTTTGATGAAGCCGAGAAATCCCTAAATGACTACCATTTTGGAGCCCGTGGTGGTCATATGTCTGGGTATGCTACTGCCCATAATATCTTGTGAGCAGGGTATTTTTGGCCTTCTTTATTTAACGATTGTATAATTGCTGTCCAAAAATGTCATGCTTGCTAGACCTACAACCATAAAATACGATCACATCTTGCTCCTCTTCACCCTGTGGTCTTCGTTGGTCCTTTCGCAAAATGGGGTATCGATTTCATGACATGCCACCCTCACTCGGCCGGGGGGCATGGATACATTATTGTAGCCGTAGATTATTTTACGAAATGGGTCGAGGTGATGTTGACATTTGACAACATTGGAAAGACTGCAACATTATTCATTTTCAATCACATCATAGCTCATTTTGGTGTTCCTCATGCTATCGTCACTGATCACGGTAGCCACTTTATAAACTTCATGATGTCCGAACTCACTGAAAAATTGGGTCTTCGCCATGAAAACTCAACACCCTATTACCCACAAGCCAACGGCCAAGTTGAAGCAATTAACAAATTCCTCATTACCATGCTTCGACGAATGATAAGGATTCACAAAACAAGTTGGCATGTGATGTTGTTTTCAACATTGTGGGCTTACCAGACATCCGTTAAGTCTGCTACCGGGTTTACACCATTCTGGTTAGTCTATGTTCTAGAATCCATCCTGTTGATTGAATGTGAGATACCCTCCCTAAAACTCGCTGTCGAACTCCTCCCAAACACCTCTGTTAAAGAAGAACATCTATTGTATCTCATGTGATTAGACGAAACTCATCGCGACGCCGCCCTAGTCATAGAAGCCCAGAAAAAATGCGTCAAATCCCAATAGGACAAACATGCCAAGCCCCATGTTTTCTCCGAAGGTGATCTGGTTCTCCTTTACGAACAAGATCGAGATATGCTAGGAGTAGGAAAATTTGAAGTATGTGGCGAGGTCTTTATATCATTAGACGAGTTTTGGAGAAAGGATCTTATGAGTTAGTGGACTACGATGGTATCCCTTTGAGCGAACCCAGAAATGGATTGTACTTAAAGAAGTACTATGCCTAAAATCACCTATGCATGAGTACATGTATTTTATTGTATCATACTTCTTGTGTGTTACTGTAGTATTCTTTTTATTTATCTAGTCTCTGCCCTTATGTTACATTGTGTTTGGTTTCCATATGTCGAAGTCTTCGCTACCCCACATTGGCTTCATTGATGGCGCTAGTCGTAGTACTCAGAACCTTGCTTCTGCTGCTTGGGCAATTTATGCCCCTACAAACGAACTTATCACTCTAAGAGGTGTGTGTCTCAGCTGTGCGACCAACAATATTGTAGAGTATAGCGTCGTTATCGAATTGTTGATTGATGCTATTTTTCTCGGTAACTGTCACTTGGTTGTATGACTCGATTTGTAGGTAGTAGTACTATAGTTAAGTAATGTCTATTCTATTCGAAGTCCTACTTTATTACGGGTATATTTACGAATTCGCCTTTTGGAACGTTATTTTGATTATATTGAGTATCAACACATTCCTAGATGTCTAAATACATTAATTGATGCATTAGCTAACTATGTATTAGATATACATTTGGGCCATTTATAAACCAATCACATCACATGTATCACACAGCACAAGATAAGCCAGTAGAAGCCATATATATGTATATAACGATCAAAATTTTTTACAAAAAGTTTTTGTCCAAGGACCAAAATCTCAAAATATAAACCTCATAGCTTCTACAAAATAGCGTCATGGGTGACGCTCACGATTACACATAACTACTCGAGCCACCCTACGAAGCAGTCGGCTAATAGACTCTGACACATCCACAGTGTGGCACTGGTAACGCCTAGGGATCTCCCCAATAGCCATATCTGGAATGTCAGTAGTCAACCCCTCCAAGTTTTGCTCCACTGCCTCATAGTCTTTGGCATCCCATCGTGCTGCTGGAGCCACCTCTCCTCGCCACTGAATAGGAGACATGCTTGGAGGTCGATATGGCCCCACATCTGTGTCATCAAAAGGAGATTTTTTGATTAGTTCTTAGACAAACATAAAAAAAAATTTATATGATAAAAATTACAAAAAAATTTAAAAGAAAAAAATGTGTACTTACCTAGGTCACCCCACTGAGCATCCTTAGGCAGGGATAAATCTGGATCCCCTCGGAAGTCCAAACTGGCGTATGCGTAGTCATCAACCATCAACATTTGTGGTCGCAACCAACCAAAGAATGAATCACTATATTTGATGATGGGCCCAACTACATGTCAGGCCATGAGGTTGCACCACCTCAGCATCCTCAGATCTTGTGGGGCTGGTAAACCCCACTCAACCTGTAATCTCAACAATGGGACCCTCTCGAGAAAGGACACCAAAAGTGATCCGTACCCAAACTACTTCAAGTCGCCCTTCTTGCATTTTGTCAATTGCCTCTTCATACCGAGGAGAACTACATCTGACCAGTTGAAAACTCATGGCTCTGTGCACTCTATGGTGTATTGGAAGTAGCTCTGGAGAGCTATGTGTGGAGCTGCGCTCCCGACCATGCATGCTATAGTGAACAAGATGGTTCGCAGGGTCAAATCTTGGACTCCCCAAATAGAAACCTTGCCCTTTCTTCTTTCTGCCTCTGGAATGCAGTACTGGCAATAGTACTCACTCATAGGGAGTCCGCCACCTCGGCTACAGGTCAAGCTAGCGTGGTACCCACGCCATCATAACACTGGTAGAAAGTAGATATCCTCGATATCTAGGGTCAATGTGTGGACTCCCATGTGAAACAACTGTTGGTCCACGTCCCACATATGAACCAGGTACTCCAACAACCTGATTTGGGCCCTCATGCCTAGAATCCGAAAGAATTTCAAGAGCCCACAGTCTCGGAGGGAAGCGATGGTACCCGGGTCATTCCTGGCAATGGAATCCTCCTCCTCATGTTCTCTTTCTCACCACTCCAACATCATGATGGTCAAATGCTTGCACAAGAACTATAAGAGAAAGGTCAGCAACTTGTTTCAAACCTTGGCATAATTTTTATTGAGCAAAAATCAAATTGAATTTTCATTTTTTGGCCCCCACAGGTGCCCCTTTAGCACAGTGCGAGATTCTCGCAGGTGCCCTCAAGGCTGCCTACGAGAATCCTGAATTCTCGCAAGTCCCATATGGCTAGCCTGCGAGAATGCCTGGGCACAAGTTTTGGCCCTAAAACGAACCTAAAACCTTGAAAATTGCCAATAAAAACTAAAACTAAACCATGGAAAAGATAGAAGATCAAGAGCTTACATCGTTGATGGAGACGGTTCGCCAAATGGTCGCTTGTGCCTCCCGCGATCGAGCAACGAAATTTGAGGGAGAATGGGGTGTTTTGGGCAAAGTTCTTGGCAAAACCACAATGAAAATGGTAAAAGTCCTTTTTACCCATATTTATTCACTTTTTACCATTTTTGTTGATTTTTATATTGTTTTTCCCATCAAACCTAATGCCTAATAGTCCTATGAGTGTGACTTTTTGCAGATATAGCGACTTTGAAGTCCACACGAAGGAGTACAGATGTTTTTTCTTTTTTTTTGCATGTACGACTGCTTTTTATGGTTTTTAGAAAAACCTCGAGCTCAGTCTTCGTTCGTTCTTGCGCTCAAAAATACATGAGAACGTAACCAAGCATACTTTTCTCGTCTTTTCGTACTCGTCATGGTAACACAAAAACGACGAATGCAAAGGAGTATCCTTTAAGCTCTTTTCACACTCCTTAAAAATGAAAAGATCGTTGAGTGACCTTGTTCTGTTCACGCTCATAAAAGTATCTGAACAAAACATTCGACGGGCAATAGTTTATCACTTTTTCAGTCCTGTTGAACTATTTTACAAAAAAGGAACTGAGAGAGTTCTCTTTAAGTGTTTTTCAGACTCTCAAAACATGAAAAACCCCCGAGTTTTCTATCTTTGGACTCGTTAAACAAACATCGAAAGACCCGTAATGGGACCAAACCACTCCTTCCTAGGGTTCCTTAAACATACTTTGAGGGACTCGTCCAAAGGATGAGCTTACATCAACAAGCATATGTTATCGTCCTCAAGCTTGCGTAAAAATAAAGAGGTACTTGCCAGAAATGATGGGGGAAATTTTGGGAAAGGGATGTGTTTTCGTATTCATATTAATGGCAGTAAGTGTCGCTCTTGAACATGACATCCCCTATTCATTATTTGAAGCTGGTTTGGGAAATCCATTTGTCTCTCATTCGACTTGTTACAAGGTCATATCCTGGGTCATCTCTGAGTCAGTGCTGCCAAGTCCTTGGTCGTGTCATTCATATGTTCAAGAGAAGTTCATTCAAACCCTCTATTGAGTTGGCCATCTGTAGTTGTCTATTCTTACCATGTCGACCTTCCCTGTGTCCATTTTAACCTATACTCATACTCGGTTTCACCTTCAAAATCTGTTACTTATTTCATGTCATTGATGGGGGATACATCAAGGCCCTCCTGTGCCGAGTCTTGTTCCATCGAATCCAACTCATTATCTGGAAACAAGACTTAGAAATTATTTGGTACCTTGCAACTTGCATGCCTCAATGGCAAGTTTCCTCGCTTTCGACAGTGGGTTTTCATTATCAACCTCTGATCGGGAGATTCTGTCGAATGTTCAACCTCAACTCATTTATTCACATTTGTTGGATTGTACTAGTGTACCTCGAGAGTCATTGACATTAATGGTGATTTCCCTCACACTTGTTAACGGTTTCATCAATGATCGGTAATCAAGTGGTTTCTACCATGTTCGACTTCGGCACATGTAATCACATGGCTAGATTCATACTTTCAGGTGACGGGATTAAAGACCCCGGGTCTCATCTTTTTGATCTAGGCTGCGATGGGGTATGTATGATTTGTATCGATACATAGATCCACTTTGTATATCACGTGGCTATTTTGTCTTAATTTGAATCTTCTTGCATAGATCCACAGTGTATTCTTGGTGGCTATGTAGTATTTTGATGGCATGGATCCACGGTGTATGATTGGTGGCCATGACCTACGTTCATGATATCATCCGTCTGTGATCTGAGTATGAGAATGCTTACCTCAGAACTAGTATTATATTCTGCAGATGCTTGGTTGTTTGCAGGTTTTCGATTAGGTGCAGTCCTGGTTTTTGACACACACACATGCATTTTACAAAGTATTTTGGTTGTCACAGATTCTGGCCTCATACTTTGGGGGGCATTCTGTTACACATGATTTTGGTCACTTTGGTGATGTTTCAACAATGATGTATTCAGACTCCCAACAACGACTTTTTGCCTGAGAAAAGTGGCTCTTGTCTCCTTCCAAAAACATATTTTTAAGATGAGTTCGTAGGCTGTCTATGGCCTAGGGTGTGAGAATCCCTCATTCTCGTAGGCCACCCACACTTAGGGTGTGAACTTCTCATAGTCTTCTCTATACATAGGGTGCGAACCTGTTTTTTAAGCTTGGAAAGGAGAAGAGGTCTCGAGGGTTCTAGAAGGGAATCTTCTAGAAAATGAGTTGGCATTCACATGGTTGTCATTCTACTGACTTTTCAGATTTGATGGGATCATCCTCATCCATGTAACCATCCTTCCTTCTCCTATATATTGAAAGGTTTCTCATGGAAAAGGTTAAGCAAGATTGAATGAAGAATTGGTGAAAGAATTGTGTGAAGAACCCTGCTTGGACAGAAGCTTGAAGACTCTATTTGGTCTATCAAGAGGAATTAGATCTTCTTCATGCAAGTACAGAGAAATTGTGTGTGTTGGAACCAAGGGTTACTGAAAGGAAGCTTGCAACATCAAGGCAATCAGGTTGTACCTTCTACTTTCAATTAATATGATACAACGACATGTCCCTTTCCCATAAAGTCATTCTTACTTTATTATGTAATTTGTTGATCATATGCATAAGTTGAAATTGAATATACTTTGCTATATTCACTTTGGTTGGTTTGTGTTTTCTTGGACTTGAATTCACGAGAGCACTGGAGCGAAGCGGGAACAACAGAGACCTAAGGAAGCGATATAAAGGTATGTCACTTATTCCTTCCTATTAGTAGATTCAATGATTACAACTTAGGGAAAGAGTCATGTCCTGTCCTATTTTGTTCTAGATCCAGGCGGATCTAGGGAGATCTGTTAGTGTCCGCACCTACCGATTAGTCTGATAACACCAAGTATGCAATAAATGAGGTTTAATGCTAACAAATCATCATGCAACAACTGTAAAGATTGTCATTAATGAGAAAAAGGCTCGAGGAGACAGTCACACTGACTATCCCTACCCAAGTTGTCCAGAAACATGCAGAAAAGATCTTGCTAGGTAATGGGATATCTATTAAAAATTTTAATATATTAGCGGAAACGAGTCCAAATGACCGTTTTCCTATTCCATACTTAGCCACTTTTTCAATTGTGGGTTCCCAGACAGGCGGACTCAAGATTGCACTTCCATTGTTCCGCGACCTACAAACAACACCTGAAGTTTCGCGATATACAAACTGATCATTGGACTGCCCCATCATGCCCTCTTCCATTTTACGTGTTTTGCACTCAAAACTTTTGAGACATACAATTTGACCATTGGGCCATCACCTCTCCTGAGTATCCCTTGTAACCCTATTTCGAACCCCGACTGACCACTTTCCATACTTAGCCATTCCTTAATTTCTCTTCCCCATCCCTGCCACCTTCGCACTTGTTTCTAAATATGCAATTAGTAAGATTTAATGCTCACAGCTCATCATGCAGGAACCGTAAAGATTGTCATTAATGAGTGAAAGGCTCGAGGAGATCTCCCATTAATACACATTAAACCAAGATTTGTTGAGGGTTATATTATCCCTTCCGAGTGTTCATTTCAAACATCATGGAATGTCTTTCATAGGTTGTCGAGTTGGCGGGTTCACGAAATCTCCAATCCTTAGTTTCTCTTCGCCATACCCTCCACCTTCGCACTTCTAAGTATGAAATTACTAAGATTTAATGCTAACAACTCATCATGCAACAACCATAGAGATTGTCATTAATGAGCGAAAGGAATGAGGAGATCTCCCATTCACATGCATTGGACCAAGATTTGCGGAGGGTTATATTATCCCCTCCAACTGTTCATTTCAAACATCATCTGGAGCAAACAGACGTTCTCGTAAACTTATGGCAGCATCTCGACAATGGTTCTATGGATATATAATGAACATCTTCGGGCGTGAGAACCAGAACTTCCAGTGGTCCAGGGCATACTCTTACCATTCATCTCCTTCCACCCAGAACAAAGTAATTTGGACCTATGAAAGTTCTCGTGCAGGTTGTGTCCCTGAAGTTTTTGACTATAAGGAGGTGGTCTCTTGGTGCGTCGAGAGATATATTTCAGGCCAAATAATTATTCATGTGCAGGACCACTCTCCTGTTTCTTTGTCACCTCAGGCCCTCCACAAGATGTTAATATTGTTGGAGCCAACATTGACCTTCAGAGGAGAAGACTGCAAGTAGTTCCTAAAAAAAATGATAATGGGTTAGGATTGTGTTAAATTTGTTCGGTCACAATCCTATTTATACAATTTGGCGCGAAAAAAAACCATACGGCGTGTCGTTTCATATTTTCCAACGGACGGAATTCATTCGACAGTCTTTCGGCCGAAAGACCTGGAAACTGTTTAGTTTGACGTATTCCATTAGATTTTAGACTTTCCGAAAAAATGAAATTGCAACTGAAAACCAAAACCAGAGAAATGCCCCAAGCATAACTAAACTTCAGAGGTTGGGGACTCCTGCAAACATTGAGAATTTGGTTTCGAAAATGACACCAGCATTTCCAAAATTGAATCTACTTTCAATTCGTATAATTTGTTTTCATTTTCTTTATTTTTATCTAATTTTNCATTGGCAATCATGATTTGGAAATTATTAACAACATGGATATAGAAGTGGGTTTCTTGGGCGATGCGGCGATGAATAAAGTTGTGGGTGCTGCCACTATCAACCAAGATGATGAACTTTCGATGCTTGATATAACCGATTAGCTTGAGAGTTTGGGGGCCAGAGAATCCGGTGAGGGCATTGAGGGAAATGATGGGTTATTCTGCAGGAGGGTCGGAAGGAGGGTTTATTTCAGAAGTTTCTGGTGACTCGGGAACAGGGTAAGTGTCATCATCATCTTCTTGAGTATCCTCAGAGAGGGCCATAAAGAGATTTTGTTCCTTACATTTGTGGCTGGGAAAATATTTGTCATCGCAGTTATAACATAGGCCTTTGAGTTTTCGTTCAGCCATTTCAGCCCGGGTCAATTTTTGGATTTTTAAGGGAGGGGAGGGAGTAGTGGGGTTGACTGTTTTAGGGCGCTGGAAAAAAGAAGGCTTACGGTTTTGAGATGAAATGATTTTTTGTGCTTCTTTGGATTTTTTGGTAGCCTCCGCCCAAGTCGTGGGCCGAGCCATGAGAACATGGGCCCTAATCGCCTCCTTAAGGCCACTGATAAAGCACTCTCGAAAGAAGGCATCAGTCATGCCCTCTGTCCGAAAAGCCAGACG
>JZKD02S1242242.1:144574-156070 GCA_000966675.3 Picea glauca
TATGCAATGAATTGTAAATGTGCTCTATAGGCTGGTGAGCCAAGTTTTGTATAAGATGGAAGGCTTATGTGTTTGTTAGGCCAGGAAGCCTAAGTGTTTGAGGGCTAGGAGCCTGTTGTTGTACTTGTATGTATGCAGAATAATCAATAAACTATAAACACCGCCAGGTGCAGACCGACCACGATGAATGAGTGAAGGGGGACTGAACGTCCACAGAGTGGGCAAGGAACTAGGGGCTAGAAGGTGGGAAAGGGGCTGAGTGTTGAGCCTAGGGGCTTAGGCTTGGAATAATATTTTAATATTATTTCCTAAAAATCCATGTGCATATTATTTTATCCTAAGTTCCTAGAAAAAAGGAAAGGCGTGTATAGGGAGGCATGCAGATGGAATGCATGCAGTTCCCAGGGTGACAAATGTCCACCCTGACGCATGCAAATAAAACAGAAAGGAACAGTCGTGGGGGGAAAAAGAAATCTCTCCCATTCCATTTGACCCGACTGCCCTGAGAAGGAGCCGCATGAGCCAGTCTGCAAGAGACCTCGTGTATGTCTGTTACAGAGAGGAAGCCTGTGTTGGGTGTTGAAGAATGCGTGTTTACCCTTGTTCAGAGCCGTGGAGTCTGTCTGTGAGAGAAAACTAGTGTGTGTGTTCCCTGAATGAAATGTCCATGTCAATTTCAGGGAAGAGTCTCTATTTGCCCAAGAAAAGCTGAGCGAGCTTATGCGTGGAGCCCTATTCTGAAATCTTGATCGTGAGAACATCCTATGACTGCTGAACCGGTTCTTGGGAAGCCTGTGTCCATTTTTCCTGTGTTTGTTGTGGCACGTAGTTCTGGACTATGTGAGGCTTGTTGGCCTGTGAGCGACTCCCTCTAGGTGAGAGAGTGCACAGAGGAAGGAGAGAGATCTTAGAAGGAACCCTGTAGCTGCCACAGAACCCGGAGACTTCTAGTCCGATCTGTTCCTGTAACCCAAGGTAAGGGAGACTGGCAGCCGAAGGACTGTCCAGGTGACAAAGAAGGTGCACTCTCCTGGGGTGAAACAGGCATGTGGGGAATGAGGGTCTGTGGGCAGTGAGCGTGGGAGATTCCTGGGAGAGCATTCTTCATGGTGGTTGTGTGTGACTAAATTCCCTGTAACCTCAGCCTGAGTCTGGATTCCTTGCCCTGGGGTGGAGCTCAGTCCCAACGCGGGGGTGACCCACTGTTGAGTTGAGGAGCAGTGCGGTCTATGGCTGGGAGGTTCGTGGAAGGCCTGCATTTGGTTGGTGGATTTCTCCACTGTCACAAGATAAGTGTTTAATTATATTTTTACCACATTTTATCATGACTGTACTGGATCTGTTATCATGTTTTCCGCTGTGTAAATGAATTACTATTGAAAGCTATGGATTGTCTAATTATAACAGTAACTATATGTTTATTCTAAGAATTAAAATGTATCTCTTTGCTGTTACGCATGTGATTATACAATTATGTATGTTTTATGTAAAATTCCATGTACAGATTGGTTAGCGAGAGGTTTGAAAGCCTCGGTAGTGAAAAGTGACACTACAGGTACTTTTATGGTTAGTCATCAAACAATTAGTTATTTTCCCGTGTGTCATGCCATGTCAAATCTATGTTGGTACTTGTTACCTTTATTTTCCAAATCATTAATTAGATTGTGATGTGTTTGTTGGTCATGTTTGTTGTTAATTCTGAGTTAACTACGTGGTTTCCCCCTTAATGAAAATTTAATGCTCGTCCCATATCACCTCCTCTCGATTGTCTATAACCCTGTGGTCTCCATTGTCCAAGTCATTGTATTATGTCTCGTTTTCTGAATACTCAGCTCTAGAGTCTGGTGAAATTTATGTGAGTACGCATATGCGTTCTCGTCCTCCGATTCTCTTTTTGTAGAAACACTATATTACAACCATGGGTTTTAGATTTGGCCTTTGTTCGCATAGGTTTAAATTCATTTTTTCTTCAATCGAAATTTGCGAGTGGTCAATTTGCAATATTTTTATGTTCTTTTGAAATTTTCTCTACTGATGTTTTTTATTATCTTTGTTTCATATTGATCTGAACAGTTTTTCATACAATTTCTATCATCTCTCTTTGGAGCCATTTCATATTGGTCAAGGCCAGATGGACCTCCAAGTCGATTCTCAATATGATTATTTGGAGCCATACATGTTTTTTTTTCCCAAGAAAACCCTTGCAAGATCCCCCTCATCCCAATAATATTTGGATGGAGGATGACTCAACTACCACCCACAATAGTAGTTGGAAATTTAGCGGGACTCGAGCATACTAGAACCTATGCCAGAATAGAACTAGAGACATCACAATGAACTTTGTTTTGAAAAAAACTACTCGAATCAATTGAGCTAATCCATTGGGCTCCACTCATTCTAGCTTATTTCATTGTCACATGGGCCTCATGTAGAGTAACCTTCTTTTATTTATTTAGAGTGCTTCCTACAATTGATCATATGAACATTTAACCCTTTTTGAGTTGGCATGCTTATACTCATCGTAGATCGCCTCAGTAAACAATTATATAGAATTTTATTATCATAGCAAGATCCATGTTAACCCTAGATCTATTAAGCGTTGAAAGGGGTCAAATCCTTTGAGCTATAATTTTTTTGATTATTTAAGATGGATCTAGGGGATAGGCTAGTTGTAGTCTCACTCAACTAAGTATAACTCATAACTTTAAACTTATGCAGATATGGATTATGTAAAAATATAGTTTTGATTATTGTAAAGATATATTTTATTTCTAAGGAAAACTTTGCAGAAATCCCTCCGAGTACATCCAAATGATCCATGGATAGTAAAAAGGCTAAACCGTTAATCTTGATTATGGAGCCTAACCTCAAAGGGATCAAGAGAGTCAAACTTGTGACCTCCCGAACTTTAGGGAAGAGATCGCACATATGGAAAATGACCGATTAAGCTAACCCACAAAACTTATTGAGAAGACATATAATATGTACATTATAACATTCTATTTATATTTAAATTTAATATATATATTTTTTATTTTTCCATATATAACACTTATTATATGAAGTATTTATATCAAATCTCTCTATATAAAAAAAAACATTTTTATTTTCATTTATATATATATATTTGACTAACATATGATATTATTATTAAATATTATATTTTTTTAAATTAACATATATGTTAAGCATAGATAACCCACATACTTCACTAACAACATCTTTATCATAAATTTTATCACCCAAAACATAATTTACTAAAATTTTGCCATCATAAATTTCTTACTCCCAACTTATAAGCTTTTACTCTCTTGCGTGCTTGAAAGGTTTGGATTTAAAATCCCACACATATATGAATTACATTTATTATTATTTGAGATTGGTGGAATATAATAACTTTTGAAAAGTTTGAATATAACATCCCACACATATATGAATAATTACTTTTATTATTTCTTGCCTCTTTGAAAGGTTTGGATGTAAAATCCCACATATATATGAATAATTACCTTTTATTATTATTTGAGATTGGTGAAATATAATAACCTTTGAAACGTTTGAATGTACCATCCCACACATATATGAATAATTAAACTTCCACATATATACATGAATGATTAAGTTTATTATTATTTGAGATGAGTGGAATACAATAACTTTTTTAAATTGTAAGATTACAAACCTTATTGTGTTTAACCATTGTAATCTTAATTTTGTCTCTTTGAAAGGTTTGGATATACCATCCAACACATATATGAATAATTATATTTATTAAATCAAATATATATGAATAATTACATTTATTATTATTTGAGATTAGCTGATATAATAAACCATATTGTATTTAACCGATTGTAATCTCAATTTTGTCTTTTTGAAAATATATATGAATAATTACATTTATTATTATTTGAGATTAACTTAATATAATAATCTCTTTTTAGTTGTAAGATTAAAAACCTTATTACACTAATACAACCACATTTAAAAATGTGGTTGATATATGCCTAAAGGCATCATTCATCGACGTCATTCATATCAACCTGTTTAAACAAGAATGAAATGCCTCCAATGTCATGAGTGGATATTCATCGAAACCATCATGGAAGTCTTCTTTAGCATTACCTCTACCATATGCAAGCACTTGAAAATGAACGGGCTAGTTCTCTTACGGTATTTCATTAAGTATTTCCAAAATTCTACTTCAACTGCCACAGACGAACTTGAATCCTGAGCTTCTTCGTTCAAATTTCAAATTATTTTTCTGCTAAAATAAAAAGATGAGATTTGTAGTTCAATTGAGAGAATTTTTTAATACTATTATTCTCAGTGTTCTTCACTGCAACTACACCGATGTTTACCTTGATCAATTCCTTATGTGCCAAAGGAGGATCTGAATGCAGTAAATTGTCTGGCAATACCTTCAGAACGTCCGACAATACCTTCAGAACCTGCTCTCCCTTAAGCCCAACCAGTGGCTACATCTTCTCCCTTTAAATAAATATTGGGTATCGATTGTTCTCATGTGCTCAACTTTCTGCTCAACTTTCTTGGAAATAGGAACTCTTGTGCTTCTTTCATGAAATAGCAAAAGGAATTCACATGCACTGTGAAGGATGCATGCACCATAAAGAGTCGTTCCAATACCCTCAGTAATGGATCGATCCATTCAGCTTGGCATTTTAGGAAATACCAAAAGAAATTAGAACACATTATGAAGAGTCGTTTCAATGCTCTTTGTAATGGATTGTTAAGTGAAAGAATTTATTACTCTTACGAAAACTGAAGACACCTGTAAAGAAACTAAACCGCTGGGCTACATTTCTCTCGTATATCAAAAGGAATTCGCACGCACTGTGAAGGATGCATGCACCATAAAGAGTCGTTCCAATACCCTAAGTAATTAACATGCATTATGAAGAGTCGTTCCAATCCTCTCTATAATGGATTGTTAAGTGAAAGAATTTATTACTCTTAAGAAAACTGAAGACACCTGTAAAGAAACTAAACCGTTGGGCTACATTTCTATCGTATATCAAAAGGAATTTGCACGCACTATGAAGGATGCATTCACCATAAAGAGTCGTTCCAATACCCTCAGTAATGGATCGATCCATTCAGCTTGGCATTTCAGGAAATACCAAAAGAAATTAACACGCATTATGAAGAGTCGTTCCAATTCTCTCTATAATGGATTGTTAAGTGAAAGAATTTATTACTCTTACGAAAATTGAAGACACCTGTAAAGAAACTAAACTGCTTCGTTTCATTTTTTTCGTGTTAGTATTTTAATTTCTGTTAATCACTTGGTCGTGGCAATCAGTTAGCTATCAAAGTAATTTTTAAATATGATTAGGTAAATGTTAAAAAGTGAACACATAAACCGATGTCTTTATAATAGCTAGGAAGTTAATGATTGAAATCACAGCAATTTATTTTGTGTGACGACAAAGAATATTCTAGCCATATTTAATCATGTCCATAAAAAACTTATTAAGCATTAAACACCTATTAAATGTGCCCATTACTAATAAGTGTATGCCTTTTAACGTAATTAATAAGTGTATTCTCAATTTTAAAATTAATAATTTTTTTTAATTGTAAGATTAAAAACCTTGTTTCATTTAATAAGTGTATTCTCAATTTTGAAATTAAAATTTAATAAGTGTAATCTCAATTTTGAAATTAAAATATAAAGTATGTTTTTTTCCCTTAAAAATTACAAACCTTATTAACCAATTAAAAGTGGTCTAATTCTGTATACCTCATTTGAGATTAGTGAGATATAATAACCTCCCTTTAATTGTAAGATTAAAAACCTTATTAACTGACTCAAAGTGGCCTAATTCTCTTTAGAAGGGAAGAGAACCATGGATTACCCATCTGATACAGAGAATAGATAAGCAAAGGTGTTAAACCTATTTGAGATACGATGGTTCTTTAGAGGAAATATTCCTCTTCCTAACTGATTAGAACCGACTCGTAACCGCCACCCTATGTTATTACCCATTTGCCTSASATCTCCCAGCGGTAGGCCGAAACCAAGATTTTAAACATGTTCGGCCTCTTGACAGCCACCAGACGCTGTCTAGGGCGCCCATGGAAATTCATTACCCTACCAAAGGGTAACTACACCMATTTCTTATGCAAAGAGCCTCTGTGCTCCCCTTTCTTTGCAGCCACAACTTTACATACAAAGCCCACACCATGGACGACTCCCAATCTAACCCTAAATCCTCAAGAAACAGATCCTGCTGCTGAGATTGTATTTTTTGATTTAGRGACGACGGGCCCCAAAAATGGTGMAAAAAGACAATTGTTGGAGTTCGGTGGAGTGGTGGTCTGTGCCGATACTTTAGCAGAGAAAGGTCGTCATACTTTTCGCATTCGTCCATCTCCTGCATTAAAATACATTCCCAAGAAGATGAGAGATGCAGAATTCAGCACAGAACATTCCTTTGCAGAAGTTGCACCCGAGATTTTCAACCTTCTTAACGGTACATATCTTCCTACAAATCTATCAGATATCTCTATGTACATCTTCATAACTGATTAATATGATATATGTATTTTTATGAATGGGGGATGGAGAGCAGGCAGGATATGGGCAGGTCACAACATGAAAGTTTTCGATGCCAACGAGATACGTAAAGCCTTCCACAGAATAGGCCAGCGTCCGCCTGTGCAAGCTGAGATAATTGACACTCTTCCATTGACCAAAAATTGTTTTCCAGTACCAGACAACAAGGTTCGATGCATTATATTCACTTCATCATAATCCATAAATCGTCTCTGTATTTTTCAATGGATTATAATTCGGCTCTATACGCCAATTGAATTGCAGCTCTCTACTATTGGCAAATACTTGAATTTGGGAGCACAAAAACACAGGTAACGATGTTTAACAAGTACCATCTATGCACTTTTAAATTAGGGGAAAGGTTTATATTTATTGGGAATGGATATATTTAATCTTTTAATCATAAATTTCAATTGTATGGTTATTAATTGAATATACTGGCATATTTTTGGTCGTCCTTCCAAATTAATAATAAAATTTCATGTTCATAATTTTTTTTCATTTTTTACAGTTTCAGTTAACCTGTTTACTTTTTAACATTTACTTAATATGATTAAAAAATTACTGGGTGATTATCTAATTGCCTCAAATGATTAGCAAACTTAATTCCAATCCTTTCATATTCTCGGTTGTTAGCTTAATATGAATTCATAGACCTTCTTTTACCAGGATTTTTACTGCTTTGGAAATTTTATCAAGAATTCTGTCAAACTTATCAATTAGGGTTTTCTTTAACTACACCTCTAATTTTCACTGAGTTGAAAATTTTATCAACCGAAACCTTTCTGCTTTCACCAGCCACAAGTTTACTGCTTTGCTAGTTAATTAACTGTAACAAATATTTATCCAGATTGGGGTTGACAAACTAGCTTAAATGACAGTATATGTTTCTAAACATTTATGCATATTGCTGACAGGGACGTTGATCATAAATCAAAGTTTCAAATCCATTCCAACTCCTGAACATGTTACCTCCACTATTATAACTAGCCCTTGAATCCTTCCATCCAAATATTCCTGGAAAATAATTACTGTACAAATAATTTGATGATTACAGAATTTGTTGGACTGTTGTGTTATTTTCACAGCAGAAGTTTACCAGATGCGCAATTGAATATAGACGTTCTTATGCGTGCTGGAACTTTAATCTTTTTGGTACGCAAAAGCTTACGGATTATATATATGTTTCTAATGTTTTACAATAAGAAATCTAATGTCGTTGGTTAATTTTGATACAGAGATCCAAAATTCCAGCATTAGCTCCCCCTCCAGCTGAATTTGTTAGTGACCGGCCTGCAAAGACGTTAGGAGATGCTTCTCTGGTTTCAACCTCTTCGAGATCAAAGAATAACACTCGAAGAAAAAAAATCGAGATTGGAGAAAGCAAGTGAACTGAATTTACAAAACAATATTAATACTTCAGTTTTGAGATTTCTAGGTTTTGGAATAAACAGATGCAAAGAAAGGAAACTTGGAGGAGTCCATCGGTTTCTCGTTCATATATGAAAAACAATTTTTGACATCAAACTATAACGCAATCTTTATATGCATTCGAAAGGCACTATTTAATGTTTGTGTTAATGATTAAAAAAAATACAGAACTTTGATTTTTTAATACATAAACCTATTTTATTTTTTTAATTTAAGATATTTTATATATAAATGAAAATAAATTATCTTATTGTACTTCTTTTTATTTTTAATAAATAAATATATTTTGTATTTTTAGTTTAAAATATTTTATTTATAAATAAAAATAAATTATATTATTATTTTTACTTTTTATCAAATAAATATATTTTATATCTTTAGTTTAAAATATTTTATTTATAAATGAAAATAAATTATATTATTATTTGTTTTTTATCAGATTTTTGAGGTGGGTTTCATATGTATCATGGAATTTGAATACTAGTGAATACTTAAAGGGTGATATCTTTGCAGTTCTGGATGACAAAGATTAGAATGTTGAGCAGTTTTTTACAGAAAGTCAAAGCTTTATAAGTCTTATAATAATGTTATTGATCCGCTATCAAAGGAAACACTACTTTTGGATGAAGAAGTCATTTATTGGTCAAAGGAGTTACATGAACAACATAAAACTTATGAAAGAATGGATATCAATTTTTAAGGGTACTCCATAAATAGACTGTATTATATTTTGCAAAATTA
Source organism: Picea glauca (assembly GCA_000966675.3). NCBI lineage: Eukaryota > Viridiplantae > Streptophyta > Pinopsida > Pinales > Pinaceae > Picea > Picea glauca. Next base: position 153,327 of record JZKD02S1242242.1, read on the forward strand.
CAATCAATTCGGAAGACAGAATTTTTGTTTTTTCTTGTTATAGATATATTATATCAGTGCTGATATATATAATAAAAAGATGTAATTGAGACAAAAGATGATAAGCTTTTAAATTCATAACTACAGATTGTACTTTTTGAAAAAAAAAAAGTTTATATTTACTAATATAAAAGTTTTTTCTTATTGAAAAAAATACTACTTATCACAAGCAATTATATTATTATATTTTTTATATTTCAAAGTTTAAGTTTAAAATATTTCAAAAACAATTATATTATTATATTTTTTACATTTCAAAGTTTAGTCAAAAAAATTTCACTAAATGCATCATATAATCCAAAATCCAAACGTCTTTTATTATTTATTATTACCATTTATTATTAATACACATAACTAAAAATCATCCATCTTAAACAGGTTTCGTATATTATAATTTTTTTTCACTAAATGCAATCTATGATCAAAAGGCCGCTTACTATTTATTATTAACGCATGTCACTAAGGATGAATTATATTATTCAAAGGTTTTTTATTATAATTTATTTATTTATTTTATTTCATATTATTCAAATAATATATTCATAATAGTTTGTTAAAATTTTAAGTAATATCAGAGATTGTTATCTTTTCAGTTTAAATAGTTTGAATTATACTTTTGGGTAAAGTTTTAAATGATATTAATTATTTTGCATTGTGTGACTTGTAAATGATGAATATTATCTATTGTGAATTTGCTTATTGAATTGATGGGTGAATATTGTTTCTGTCTTGAATTTGGTTAATGATTTAATTAAATGAATATTATTTTAGCTAATAATAATAAATTGAATATATATTATGGTGAATATTATTTTTATGGTGAATTGATGTGGTGAATACATAGAGAATAAGAGAAGCCAAACTTCAAAATGAGTTAATATCAATGCTTCAAAGTGAGTTAGTAGCAATGCTTGATAATAAATTTAGATAATTAAAAGATAATATTTAGAAACAAATAGACAATAAACTATTAGGGTTTGGCTCCAAAAAATGGAGACTAGATTACAAGAAATAGAAAAAAACAAGCAATAAAAAAACAAAAGTCAAGAAGAAGATGTAAAATAAAATAACAATCTTAGGGACAAGATTAAAGAGCTAGAAGAAAAGTTAATTAACAATTTGATCCTAAATAGTGTGGAACATAAATTGGATATCAAACCTATCAAAGAGTAAATGAATATAAGCTCATGAATAATAATAATGATCTATTTTTAAGGTCACGGCCAAGCCATCACGGCCAAGCCATACACCAAATTGGTGTATGAGACCTCCTAGAGTTAGACCATTAGCATAACAAAAGAACCTCGAACCACATAGTTTTTGGTATAAAATAACCACAAACTGAAACATCTGGCATTAAGCAAAAAGGTTGGGAAAAATAATTGAACTAATTCCCATAAACATGACATACTTAAAGGGGTCTGCCATGTCATTCCATAAGATCAAGTTAAATTAAGGAAGGAGTGCCATGTCATTCCATAAGATCAAGTTAAATTAAGGAAGGAGGTTGGAATCCTAACCTTCCAAGTCATCAAAACTTTAGTGATCCTGTAATGCTTATCTTAATGCTTTTCAAGCATTGAAATAACATTTTAAAGAAATCTAAGTAATCTACTTTTCTTAAGGTTTGATAGACCTTGGTCTTAGTGGATGTTAATCATCATCATTATTATTTTCTTTGTTTAAATTTTCTAAAAGGTATAGAAGCAAGAAATCCTTACAATGGGAAGAAAGACTTACAATGGGAAGGTTCACTTCCATCATCTTTATATTTCTCTACAATAATATTTCGTTATATTAATTTATATTAATAAATTATTATATTTCTCTATAATAATATTTCATTATATGAATTTATAGGTAGAATCATGAATGTGGGTAATTTTGGTTAAAATTTAAATTTCTTTATATTTTTCTATAATAATATTTCATTATATTGATTTATGGGTAAAATTATGAATGTGGGTAACATTATAATACTATTTTATTATATTAATTTATGGGTAAAATCATGAATATGGATAACACTTTAGTAAGAATTGAGTTTCCGATCAAACAAATAACACACTTTTGATGAGAAATAGTTTTTTGAATCAAAAGTTAAATCTAATGATGTAATGGCACCCTCAAAATTAGTGCAGCTTCGGCCGAAAAATATTTCGAAATAGTATTTCGAAATATTTTTTCTCTCGCGAGTGATCATGAGTGATTTGTGAGGTTTTTAGGTGGATTTGTTTGCAGATTCGATGTGGGGTTTGTAGGTGATGTGTAGTGGATCAATTTCCTTGAATAGTTATAGGTGAGGAGTAACAAATTGGTGTCGTTGAAGAACTAAAGGTCAGCAGAGCGTAAAATTCACACATATATTTTATTGAGACCCAAGCTTGATTTTGAAAACAAATCTGCAGCCACAGAAAAACGAATTGATAGAGCAGAGAAAACAGAAAACGAATTTGACAGAACCGCAGAACAGAATAGCAATAACAGAAAACGAATTGCCAGGACAGAACGCACAAAACACCCACGCTCAGATCTCATTATTGAATAGGTATTTAAAAGGAATTACATGCAAAAGGAAATCTTCATAAACAACGAAGCATCTCACTTAACTCAGTGATAAAAACAAAGAAGCAAACAACTAACAGTTAACTAAATCAATCAACGGAGAAAATCGCGGAGCAAATCGCTCAACTTATTCGTCTAAC
>JZKD02S1242242.1:166239-179398 GCA_000966675.3 Picea glauca
TATATATATATATATATATATATATATATGGGAACCAGGAGGGGACCTTGGGTATGGGGCAACCTTCAAGCATGTTTGAAATTTTGTAACTATGTTTTGATGCATAATAATTTAATTTTAACTACTAATCTTTTTTCAATATAAATAAGTACTTACAATTATGTCTATATGCATTTCAAATGTGTTATAAGCCAATTTGGAGAGAGTTCTGGAGGATAACGTGCCGATACTTGATATTACATAGATCATATATGTTGCATTCGGACTCTAGTTTTTTTTTTTTTTATGAGAACTTTATCATATCATTTTTGTACTTAATGTATATATAATTTTTTAAACTTTATGGGTTACATTATAGATATACACATGTTGCATTTGTATCTGGTTTGTTTTAATGAGAACTTTTTTATATGATCTTGCTAAATTTATTTATGTACTTTCTTAATGTGTGTGTGTGTGTGTGTGTAATTTTTGCAATCTGTAGAAAGGTAATATAGGTATGTGCACAATTTTTTATTGATTGTCTTGCATTCATATATTTGAGCTCAAAAATTACTTGATTTTGATTTCAACCAAGTTGTTAGACATATTATCCTTGTATTGATGAGAAATAATATATTTTTTAATTACAAAGCTTCCGATTATGAGCATTGATTGATTATAATTTCCTCTTCCTTTAATTTGAATATAGAGAAAAGAGGAGGCTTTATGTAGGTAGTTTCATGCATTAAAATAAGTTAGAATTGACATGAATGGTTGACCAAGAATATTGCATTGAAGTTCAATTAGAGAATGTGAATTTATATGCCTAGCGAAGGACCAACAAGGTAGTTGAAAGATGATTATTTTAAGTTGTTCCATTTTTATATTTTAAGTTGTTCCAGTCTTATATTTTAAGTTGTTCCATTCTTATATTATTAGATAATTATTTTAAGTTGTTCCATTGTTCTGAGTCACGAGAGATAAAGCAGAGAGATGATGAATCTATGTGGGAATACAATCAAATATTTAAAGATGTAATAGGAAATATGGAGAACCTTATTCATGAAGATCATAAAAGGGAGTGGTTCATTCAAGGGTTGCTACCTTTGACCTGTATCCCTCTGACACAACAAAGGATAACCACTCTAGGAGAAGCATTGGCGAAAGCCATGAAGATTGAAGCTATGGCAGACTATCCAAGGAGCTTAAGAGTTATGAGACCTCCTGAGGATGAAAGCCTCATGCAATTGAAAGGTCATATCTTTGCATTAACTGAGAATATTCAAGAGTTGGCCCTTCCTAAGGAAAGTCGTCTGCAAGTTTGGTGTACATGCTGTGATATTTTTAGGAATCACAGGCATTCTCCATGACATTTCCCCATTCGACAAAAATATACACCTGCTCTGAATACAATGTATTGTGAGTTCTGTGGTTCTCCAGATCATAATACCAATCAATTTCATGGTCTAGATGTGCTTGTAGATAGATTGGATCAATATGCATCCAGAGTGAATGAAGGACCTCAAGGATTTGGAGGTCGTCGCCGAGGTGGAGGTGGATATAGAGGAGGATGAATTGGCAAGAGAGGACCAGTTTGATGTTACAATTGTGATGAGTAAGGGAATCTTGCGAGAGATTTTCCACTTCCAAGAAGACCCTGGTGTTCACACTGTAGGAACAATACTCATGCTACTGAAGACTACCATGATCTGATTTCGAAGTGGGAAGATATTTCTAGGCAGAGAGGAGCTAATCTGATCAACTCTGAACCGAGAGCTATAGTTGAAGGGAATGGGTCTACTATTAATATCATTACCATAGGAGGAGAAAATATTGGTGTTGATGTAGAGAGTCCACGTCAAATCAAGATTCATAAGGCTATGCCAGATAATTCCAAGTATGATTCAGCATGACAGAAGGAATTTTTCATAAATGCAGTAGAAATGTTCAGACATATCCCTGGTCCACCAACACTTGAAGTTGCAGAAACAAGTTTCAATTTAACCCCGCAACAACTAAGGATAGATTGAGAATCATCTACTCAATTGGAGTCTTCAAGTAAATCTCAAAAAGTTGTTGATGTTTGGTTTCAATTATTTTATGATATATTAGATGATGAGAAACTTACTAAGAAGTTGTGGAATACAATTAAAGTGGCCTTGGGAGCTGAAGGAAATACAAAAGAGTTCATTTATGCTAACCTTATAGAAAGGAAATCAAGTAGGGTATAGAGAAGAAATAGAAGGTATGGAAGGGAATTAATATTAAATGATCAAATATATGAGTATGAGATCAAGGATGTTATGTTGGACTTGGGCTCTGATGTCAACATCTTGCCAAAGAAGACCTGGGAGGCAATGGGAAAACCCAAGTTATTTTATTCTCCTATTCAGCTGAGGATGATAAATCAATATTGCATTTTTCCAGTAGGAAGGCTACATAATGTAGAAGTAGACATGGTTGGTGTCAAAACATTGGCTTAATTTGAGGTTATTGAAATAATGTGAGAGAAGGATCCATATCCATCTCTATTAGGAATTGATTGGGCTTATGAAAACTATGTTTTCGTTTATATTAAAAATGAAACCATGACTTTTGACCCTGATGGGATGAAATTCTCTCAAACTTTAGATCCCTACCAAGGCCCAATATATATTGAGCCTGTGGATAATAATGTGGAGTCGGATGCCCTCGATCAACTGTATCATATGACTGCAGTAAAATGAGTTGATTATATTAACCTCATTGCAGATGGATCAATGAGTTGGTAGCGTATTCAGTCTGTAGATGAAGATTCTGAAGTAGATTTTAATAATTGTCATCATGGAAGATATGCAAACTTCTCACGACACTGTGTAACTATCCACTCGATACAATGGATTGGAGCTGAAATAGGTGATTTTCTAGCATACGATGGGACTTCAAATCTGCACAAGTTTCTCATTGATATGGAGGATAAGGTTGTGAAAGAATAGATAATTTCAACACTTGATATAGCCTTGAGATCCTCACTTTCTAGATGGTGGGCTAGACATAAGGAAACCATTTATTCTTGCGTTGATGTTTGTTATGACCCAAGGGGAGCATATATGGGGCTAATTGTATATGATATGACCCCAAGGGGGGCATATATGGGCCTATGTTATGACCCAAGGGGATCACATATGGGGATAATTGTAGATCATATGACCCCAAGGGGGGGCATATATGGGACTAAATGTATATGTAATGTGTAAATATATATGTAATAAGGTCGACCTAATGGTAAAGGGACGTCATGTGCAAGTGTGAATAGGTATATATACATGCCATGTATTTATTATTGAGAGAGTTGACTTGTGAAGTATGAATGATATTTGATTATTTGGAGGGGGTTCCCCTATTCTTTAAGGAGTATTGTGTAACTTATCTATCTTTGATTTGTGCCCCACACTCACATTCAGTACATGGTGTGTACTTATGTTATTTGATGATATTTTGATCATTTGGTTCATTACATTTGGGCCCATATATTCCCCCCCTTGGGGTCATATCATATACAATTAGCCCCATATATGCTCCCCTTGGGTAATAACAATGTTAAACTTGCCATGCAGTATTTTTCCTCCCTCCATCATAGGTTGGCCAGTCTAGTGCAAATTGGAAGTTGAAGAGTCAAATATTAACTATGGAGACATATGATGGTTTTTCTGACCCAATAGAGAATATTGAGTATTGTCTTAAGGTATGGAAATCCACACAACTTCCTTCTCAGTTCTAGGTACATCTATTCTTCCATTATTTAGGACCGATTCTTAAATCTTGGTATGTGCATGAAGAGGCTAGGAGATAGATCTCATGTTGGAAGGTACTACAAGGTCAATTTTTTCATGATTTTTCCTTTTCTATTAGGTCTTCAAAAATCACAGTTGTACTGCAACAAATTAAGAAAATGTTGTTTACTAATGAATTCAAGCCCAAGTATTCACCTATAGTATGTCCTGAGCATGATGATCTTCTTCAATTTGGTTTTTATCCATCACCTACAAGGATCCCCATGGCTTGCATAAAGGTTGAAAATAATCCTCAAGATCCTGAAGACTTGGAGGGGCTTAGACATTTGACCTTTAAAGAATCTGCAAGAATAAGAGAAGTCAGAGACACTCCATCAGGTAATTCTAGTGGTTCATATACTCATCCCATAAAGTTGTGGAAGATGAATATTGGGAGTCAAGAGCATCCTAAGCTAGCTTCTATAGGATATTACTGGGACAAATAGACCATGGTAGAGATCCATGCCTTGTTGTGGGAGTATGAGGATTTTTTCCCTAAGAGATTTTTAGAAATTAAGGGGGTTAAAGGAGATTTGGGAGAAATGAAAATAGAACTCAAAGCTCATGCTAAACCATTCAAACATAGGTTGTATCACTTAAATCCTAGGGTCAAATATAAGGTTAAGAAGGAAATTGATAGAATGCTTGCAACTGACTTAATCTTCCCTGTAGATGAAGTAAAATGGATTAGTCTTATTGTCATACAGAACAAGAAAGGAACTAAAGATATAAGAGTTTGTGTATACTATAGGAGTTTGAACTCAACTTGCGTGCATGATCATTTACTTACTTCATTCAGTGATGAAGCACTTGATCAAGTGGATGGAAATGAAGCATATTCTTTCATTGATGGATTTTTTAGGATATCATCAAGTCAAAATTGCGGAAGAAGGTAAAAATAATACCAACTTTACTATTGAGTGGGGCTCTTTTGCTTACAATGTCACGCCCTTTAGGATGAAGAACGCTCTTACAATATTTTCGAGAATCGTTATTGTTTCCTTCTGGGATTTTATTCATAAATTTCTTGAAGTTTAGATGGATGAATGGACCATGTAAAACTTGTTGAAGGAACACATAGGCCTACTTAGGTTAATGTTTGACCATTGTAGATAGTTACAAATTTCATTGAAATTGAAGAAATGTGTTTTCGATGTGCCTTTTGGAAATTTGTTGGGACATATTGTGTGTAGGGAAGGAGTTTTGTTTGATCCTGCAAAGTTTGTTTTTATTCTTATTATTCCTCCTCCTACAACTACTAAACAATTGTGATATACTCTTGGTAATACTAGATATTAACACAAGTTCATCATGAATTACAAAAGCATAATTGCCTCGCTGGAGAAGTTTTTGAAGAAAGCAGAAGTTTTCTGCTGAAACCTTGAATGTGATCAAGTCGTCAATGTCCTGAAAGAGAATTTAAGTAGTGCTCCTATTTTGACATATCCTTACTGGCAGGTTGAATTCCATGTTCACATTAATGCTTCTAGTACAACCTTGGGTGTTTTTCTTTTGCAACCTGGTGAAGGAAACTTAGATCACCCTATTTATTTTTCTATTAGAAACTTTTCACAGGCCGAGTGCAACTATACCACCATAGAGAGAGAGGGTTTAGCCATGGTATATACCCTATAGAAATTTAGACATTACTTGTTGGGGGGGAATTTCAAGTTTTTCACTGATTATTCTGCTTTAAGGTACTTAGTTAATAATCTTGTGTTAGAAGGAAGAATGTGTAGGTGGTTGTTGTTGTTTCAGAATTTTTCCTTTGAATTCATTGTAAAACCAGGAAAATTGAATGTTGGCTCTAAACACTTATCTCAGCTAGATTCCAGAGAAACTAGTAGAGTTGTAGATGACCAGCTCCCAGATGCATATTTATTTAAGATTGAAGTTGTCCTAGACTATCTCTCAAATATTTCTTTATTTCTGACTACTGGTGTTTTCCTTGATAATTATACTGCAACACAAAAGAGTCATCTGGTGGTTCATGCAACAAACTACCATCTGATTGCATGACAATTATACAAGTTAGGATTTGAAAACATTCTCAGAAGGTGTGTACTAGATCATGAACAACCTGAAATCTTGTGGGAGTATCATAGTGGAGTGGCTGGAGGCCATGTAGGAGGAAAGGATACTGGATAAAAGGTGATTTAGGTAGGGTTATGGTGGCTTATTGTGTTTAAGGATGATAAATATGATGCTAGAGTATGTAATGTCTATCAGAGGGTTGGTAAGCCATCTTGCAGGGATGGGTTTCCCTTACATCTTGTTCGGGCACTGGAGGCTTTTTAAAAGTGGGTTGTTGACTTCATAGGACATATCAACCTGCTAGATAAACACTCGAAGGAAAGATACATCATCATTGCAACAAATTATCTGAATCATTTGGATGAATTTGAACCTGTGAAAGAATGTAGTAAGACACAGTAGCGAGGTTTGTATTCGAGAACATTATTACTTGGTTTGGGTGTCCTAGGAGTTTGACCAATGACCAAGGTGCACATTTTCTTAGTGAGACAATTTCCACCCTTACTCGAGAATTTTGGATTCAACATCACAAGAGTAGCTTGTATCATCCACAAGTTAATGGTACAGTGGAGGCCTTTAACAAAATTCTGGAGAAGGGGTTGACTAAAGTCTCTTGCGCTAATTGCGATGACTAGGATGAGAGAGTTCCAATTGTTCTTTGGGTATATAGAACCACTACGAAGAAGCTACACAAGTATACCCCTCTTCAACTAGTGTACATGAGAGAAGCAGTAGTATCAACTGAGTTCATCACTCCAAGTATATACATTGCACAAGTTACTCAGATGATAGATGATGAGTCTATTGCATAATAGGTTGTGGAACTGTTGGATGTTGAGGAAGCCATGTGTTTAGAAGATTTTCATCAAGCTGTGGAGAAGGCTAGACAAAAGGCTTGGCATGAGAGGCACATCAAGACCAAGACTTTTTCTCAAGGTGACCAAGTATTTCTCTATGATAGTAAGTACCAAAAGCATCCAGGGAAGCTATAGATGCATTGGCTTGGACCATTTATAGTTGTAGAAATTTGGGATTCAGGAGCTATTAAACTGACACAACTGAATGGTTTTCTTCAACCAGGATGGGTGAATGGTGCACGACTGAAACCCTAAATCTCTACTCATTGAAGAAATTCTTCCACACTCCTATCATGGGGAGTGAATAAAGTAGGTAGGTTTCTATTATGTTTTAGTGTTTTTTCCTTTTTTTTTTCCAATAAAGTAGTGGCTTATCCAACTGTCGCTCACCCCTAGATTCTAGTTATCATTGTCAGTTTGTTCAGTTTGGATCATATCATTGTGGTCGAGGAGTCTATGTAAAATCTTTAATACATTTAGTAACTTCCAATGTTTCAGTCATCACCGCGTCACTTTCCTATTATTAGTTAAATGCAATTAATACTTTCATGTCATCATCCTGTACCTGTCAACACAATTCATTTATGTTAAAATGTTTGTCGGTACCTTTATGGTTAGCCATCAGACAATTAGTTATTTTCCCATGTGTCATGCCATGTCAAATCTGTGTTGGTATTTGTTACCTTTATTTTCCAAATCATTAATTAGAGTGTGACGTGTTTGTTGGTCATGTTTATTATTAATTCTGAGTTAGCTACGTGGTTTCCCCCTTAATGAAAATTTAATGCTCGTCTCATATCACCTCCTCTCGATTGTCTATAACCTTTTGGTCACCATTTTCCAAGTCATTGTATTTGTAACACCTTGTTTCCCCCAGTTTGTAAAAATATAACTGGACTGGCCAAGAACTATGGCAAACTCATAAATGTGAATATGTGATGTAAATGGACCTTGAGGAAAAAGGTCAATGAATGTGAATAACATTATGAATTTTATTGCAGGACTGCTGAGAGGGGATGTGCAGAAAAAGAGACCACAATGGCGGTGGAAGGCACCTGGAAAGGTGGCGTTAACTTCCGCCGAGAATTAATACCGTATTTGGACTCCACTGGCTCGGGGAATCAAAAGTGGCTCATTGGCCCTAAATTAAATGACTCACAAGCTGGTAGGTAGATGGCTTAATGAGGGATGGGGAGGTGAACTGCCTATCCATAGAGCCGTCAGGTCTGCCAGCGCGAGGGTAATCGTGCCGCACACAACCTCGCAAGAGGGTAAGGCGTAAGGAAGAAGCGATTGGGGGGAGACGCGAGGGGAGAAATCTGGCAACACGCAGAGTGAGTGATAGCAGAGAGGAAGGATTGCAACCTTCACTCCTGTCCACTGGAAAACGGAGACACAGTCTCACAGCATCGTGGTCTCGGCTCGGGGGTGGCTAGTGCTAAATCCGCTGGGAGTCGCTAAGCCTACGGTTGGGTGGAAACGAGCACCCCTCTCAGCAGTTGCACTCATTTCTGGTGTTATTTCTGATAAGTGTTTTACATTTTACACCTTGAAATTCATATGCTGACATATATGCTCATAGTCTGTATAGTTTTATAAATGGTATGAGTATAAGACTGCTTGTGTAGTGTTTTGATTCTGAAATGGTGGTTGCATGCTTATAATGGAAGGGCCATGTATGGCTCATGTCTATAAATAGATTTATATGTATATGCACACATTGAATCAATTCAGAATTCAAGCCGTTTCTCGGGAAACCTATACCCTTACCCATCTCAGGTGATACCCTGGATAAATATCCCCATAGAGACACCCTTTTGAGAAGCTTAGAAGAGGTAGCACTTTGTGTGCAAGGACTCTGCAGAGGCGCAAAAGTTGCAGAATCCCTTGAGGATTCGAAGAATAAGTATTGATCAACAGATGAGATCCTCTCGGGAGATCTGCGGTCATTCACGACCGTTAAATTGAAGGAATAAATGAGGGCGTAAAATGCCTTAACCCTTTTTCCTCTATCTTCGCAAGTAGCGAAGAAATCGGGATCGTAGATTCCCCAAGGTCTGTGAAAGAATCTGGATTGTGGATTCGTGTCCAGGCAGCTTAGGAACGACGCAATGGAGAGACAGGTCTGAGCCGTCAGATCTTGGTCTAAACAACCGACAACCGTTGGATCTGTCGAGAATTACATGAGGTTAAAACCTCATGCGAAGAGTAGCAGAGTGAGAGTACTGAGAAGGAGATTGTATCGGGATATCAGCATTCAGGAGCTCGGGGATCCAGAGGATGAGATTCAAAGTACTTGACCTCAAAAATCACGACAAGGTGAAATAGATCTGAGCCGCCCGCCTGCAGGAGGACACGTGTCGCGAGACCCTCCCTATCAGGGATTCAGACATTGGGAGTCAGAAGAGGAAGTCTCTTGACCTCGCGAATGGTGAAGTCATGAGAGGATCTTGGACAGTAGATCCCAGGGACCCATCGGAGCCCTATAAGTTGTCGATCTAATCCTTTACTTAGGTGGAAGAGTGAACTCGACTACATCCCAAAAGTCCCAAAGACATCGGGACCGTCCATGTTGGAGGACAGGTGGCAGAGATCTGTCCATTTCGTGTATCGGGGATTCGTAAGTTTAAAGGTAGAAGACCTGACTCTCGGAGTCAAGAAGTCCCAAGTCGCGAGATCGTGATATGATCCGGGTTGTTGATCCAAGAGGAAGGACAGTCGTGGGATCTGGCGTCTCGATACATCACGTGTCGGGGTTCGTGAGTTCGGAGGTTGAAAGGAGTCATTTACGACTTCATGAGTAGCGAAGTGCCGAGGGCCGAGCATGAGAGAACATATGAAAAACTTCAAGGCAGGGCCCGCGTGATTTATGGGTGGACACGCATTGCCTAGAGGAGGGAGTCAATGCTCCATTGACTTCTCGCGTCTCGGGGATTCGCGGGATAAGGGCATGAGAGCTCAACCCTTGGACTTACGAAGTTGCGAGTAGCGAGAACGCGAGAGGGAAAATTAAATATCACTTCTCAAGGGTTCGTGAAGGGAAGGTGCCAAGATTTGATGCTACAACTCGCGAAGGGGAGAGTTGCGAGCAATACGAAAGGAAGGTCAACCTTCGTTGAATTTCAAGTCTCGGAGGATCGCATAAGGGAGGAACGAGAGTTCAACCGTTGAACTCATGAAGCGGCGAATAGCGAGAGGAGCTAGAGTTTAGCCTAGCCGACGGTCATGCACAGAGGATGCTGACAGAAGAAATCTATACCCATTTCGTGATCTCAGGTATCGGCGATTGGTGAAGAAAATTCGAGGGTCTTCGACTCACGACTCCCGAGATCGCGATTTGTGAAAGGCGCTTGCAATTAGGCGCGTATGTGGTCCTATTAAAATAGGGACTAAAGAAAGGGAGCTAGTGCTTTGTCGTTCAGCGGGGGGGGGTTAGATTTAAACGGCTAGAATCTGCGCACCTAGATCCACGGCCTGGGTTTCATTCTGAAGCCCCCTCGCCATTCTATCTTTACGATTGGACTCACTTGTATCGCTGAGTCACGAAACACGAAAAGGCACCTGGTTTGTTTAGCCTGCGGTCCTAACCCATGACCACAGAGAGGTGAACAGGGAAGAACTAGCCTACGCTAGGCCCCCGTAGGACTTCGGGGATTCTGTCCCTTGAGGAAGAGCGAAAAAAAATTATTATGTTGTAGTGGGTGTGTGACAGTATTATGTCTCGTTTCTGAATACTCAGCTCTAGAGTCCGGTGAAATTTATGTGAGTATCCATATGTGTTCTCGTCCTCATATTCTCTTTTTGTAAAAATGCTCTATTACAACCATAGGTTTTAGATTTGGCCTTTGTTTGCATAGGTTTAAATTCATTTTTTCTTCAATCGAAATTTGTGAGCGATCAATTTGCAATATTTTTGTGTTCTTTTGAAATTTTCTCTATTGAATTTTTTTATTATCTTTGTTTCATATTGATTTGAAAAAAATTTCATACAATTTCTATCATCTCTCTTTGGAGCCATTTCATATTGGTCAAGGCTAGATGGACCTCCAAGTCGATTCTCAATATGATTATTTGAAGCCATACATGTTTTTTTTTTCCCAAGAAAAACCTCGCAAGATCCCCCTCATCCCCATAATATTTGGATGGAGGATGACTCAACTACCACCCACAATAGTAGTTGGAAATTTAGCGGGACTCGAGCATACTAGAACCTATTCCATAATAGAACTAGAGACATCACAATGAACTTTGTTTTGAAAAAATATACTCGAATCAATTGAGCTAATCCATTGGGCTCCACTCATTCTAGCTTATTTCATTGTCACATGGGCCTCATGCAGAGTAACCTTCTTTTATTTATTTAGAGTGCTTCCCACAATTGATCATATGGACATTTAACCCTTTCTGAGTTGGCATGCTTATACTCATCGTAGATCACCTCAGTAAACAATTATATAGAATCTTATTATCATAGCAAGATCCATGTTAACCCTAGATCTATTAAGCGTCGAAAGGGATCAAATCCTTTGAGCTATAATTTTTTTGATTATTTAAGATGGATCTAGGGACTAGGCTAGTTGTAGTCTCACTCAACTAAGTATAACTCATAACTTAAAACTTATGCAGATATGGATATGTAAAAATATATAGTTTTGATTATAGTGAAGATATATTTTATTTCTAAGGAAAACTTTGCAGAAATCCCTCTGAGTACATCCAGATGATCCATGGATAGTAAAAAGGGTAAACCGTTAGTCTTGATTATGGAGCCTAACCTCAAAGGGATCAATAGAGTCAAACTTGTGACCTCCCAAACTTTAGGGAAGAGATCACACATATGGAAAATGACTAATTGAGCTAACTCACACGACTTATTGAGACGATATATAAATATGTACATTGTAACATTCTATTTATGTCTAAATTTAATATCTCTCTTTTTATTTCTCCATATAAAACACTTTTATATTAGGTATTTATATCAAATCTCTATATAAAAAAAAAAATATATTTTTTCATTTATATATATATTTGAGTAACATATAGTATTATTATTAAATATTATATTTTTTTAAATTAACATATAACCCACATACTTCACTAACAACATCTTTATCATAAATTTTATCACCCAAAACATGATTTACTAAAATTTTGTCGGATCATATCATAAGTTTCTTACTCCCAACTTATAAGCTTTTACTCTCTTGCCTCCTTGAAAGGTTTGGATTTAAAATCCCACACATATATGAATGATTACATTTATTATTATTTGAGATTGGTGGAATATAATAACTTTTGAAAAGTTTGAATATACCATCACACATATATATGAATAATTACTTTTATTATTTCTTGCCTCTTTGAAAGGTTTGGATGTAAAATCCCACACATATATGAATAATTACCTTTCTTTATTATTATTTGATATTGGTGAAATATAATAACCTTTGAAACGTTTGAATGTGCCATCCCACACATATATGAATAATTAAACTTCCATATATGTATATACATGAATGATTAAGTTTATTATTATTTGAGATGAGTGGAATACAATAACTTTTTAAAATTGTAATATTACAAACCTTATTGTGTTTAACCATTGTAATTTTAATTTTGTCTCTTTGAAAGGTTTGGATATACCATCCAACACATATACAAATAATTATATTTATTAAATCAAACATATATGAATAATTACATTTATTATTATTTGAGATTAGCTAATATAATAAACCATATTGTATTTAACCGATTGTAATTTCAGTTTTGTCTGTTTGAAAATATATATCAATAATTACATTTATTATTATTTGAGATTAACTCAATATAATAATCTCTTTTTAGTTGTAACATTAAAAACCTTATTACATTAATAAGTGTATTCTCAATTTAAAAATTAATAATCTTTTTTTAGTTGTAAGATTAAAAACTTTATTACATTTAATAAGTGTATTTTCAATTTTGAAATTAAAATTTTTTGAAATTTTTTAAAATTAAAATTTAATAAGTGTAATCTCAATTCTGAAATTGAAATATAAAGTATGTTTTTTTCCCTTAAAAATTACAAACCTTATTAACCAATTAAACGTGGTCTACCTCATTTGAGATTAGTGAGATATAATAACCTCCCTTTAATTGTAAGATTAAAAACCTTATTAACTGACTCAAAGTAGTCTAATTCTCTTTAGAAGGGAAGAGAACCATGGATTACCCATCTAATACAGAGAATAGATAAGCAAAGGTGTTAAACCTATTTGAGATACGATGGTTCTTTAGAGGAAATATTCCTCTTCCTAACTGATTAGAACCGACTCGTAACCGCCACCCTATGTTATTACCCATTTGCCTGAGATCTCCCAGCGGTAGGCCGAAACCAAGATTTTAAACATGTTCGGCCTCTTGACAGCCACCAGACGCTGTCTAGGGCGCCCATGGAAATTCATTACCCTACCAAAGGGTAACTACACC
>JZKD02S1242242.1:189524-211453 GCA_000966675.3 Picea glauca
TATGGGAACCGGGAGGGGACCTTGGGTATGAGGCAACCTTCAATATAAATAAGTACTTACAATTATGTCTATATGCATTTCAAATGTGTTATAAGCCAATTTGGAGAGAGTTCTGGAGGATAACGTGCCCATACTTGATATTAGATAGATCATATATGTTGCATTTGGACTCAATTTTTTTTTTATGAGAAATTTATCATATCATTTTTGTACTTAATGCATATATAATGTTTGAAACTTTATGGGTTACATTATAGATATACAGATGTTGCATTTGTATCTGGTTTGTTTTAATGAGAATTTTTTTATATGATCTTGCTAAATTCATTTTTGCACTTTCTTAATGTGTGTGTGTGTGTGTGTGTGTGTGTAATTTTTGCAATCTGTAGAAAGGTAATATAAGCGTGTGCACAAATTCTTATTGATTGTCTTGCATTCATATATTTGAGCTCAAAAATTACTTGATTTTGATTTCAACCAAGTTATTAGACATACTATCCTTGTATTGATGAGAAATAATATATATTTTAATTGCAAACCTTCTGATTATGAGCATTGATTGATTATAATTTCCTCTTCCTTTAATTTGAATATAGAGAAAAGAGGAGGATTTATGTAGGTAGTTTCATGCATTAAAATAAGTTAGAATTGACATGAATGGTTGACCAAGAATATTGCATTGAAGTTCATTTAGAGAATGTGAATTTATATGCCTAGCGAAGGACCAACAAGGTAGTTGAAAGATAATTATTTTAAGTTGTTCCATTCTTATTTTTCATGACAAGATGGAATGATGGTTGTTGGTTGTTCCCTTCTACCAACAAGGTATTTGAAAGATAAGTATTTTAAGTTGTTCCTTTCTTATATTTGTTGACAAGGTGGAATGATGGTTGTTGATTGTTCCCTTCTTATATTTTATTACAAGATGGAACAATGGTTGTTGGTCGTTCCCTTCTTATATTTGATTACAAGATGGAATGATGGTTTTTCAATGGATTTTCATTTTATTACTTTAAAAAGGATAAATGTTGATTTTTCCTCCAATGAAAGTTCTTTTTGTTTGGTGTCACAAAATGAAGAGGAATAACAAAATCACTAAAAATGAACTAGATGACTAATAAGTTTGGTGTAAGCTAAGAATTTTGGGTTCAACTGTTATGTTTTTTCATCATTTCAAATAGCTTCTGCGATGTCAAGGATATTGAATAGGCACAACTTATTCCTTATAGTAATATTTGTAGTTAAGATAATTATATATATTATTATTATTTTAACATATGCATTGGTTCCTCAAGTATTACATGTTAAAAGTTGTTCTTAAAAATTATAGACTCGTATGAAAAAAAAAATATCTAAATTTCATTTTGCTTGACACAATAAATTTTGTGACAAGACAACCAATGTCCATTCTGAATAGTACCATTTTATAAGGATGTTTTCATCATTATCTTGAAATTTCAATCATATAACATCTTAAAGAAATTCCTTAGCATGTTCACACAATTTAACAAATTAAAGAAATGAAATTGATGCAAAAGTGAAAAAAACATTAAAAAAAATAGGTTGCTACCCTAAACGCTAGCTAACTCTCATGAATGAGTGTATAATCCAACTATTGTCACTAATGCCTTGTGCATGAGTTCACTATCTACATGAAAATAATATAACACATCTCTAATAATAAAGAAAAGGTAAAATGTCAAGTACAATTTACAATTTCTGAGGGACAAATAAACTTCAATAAGTGAATTCTTTACTAAGAAGAATGATAAGTGCTAATATTATGAAATATTCAACCATTTTTTTTTGAATGAGAGATGTTTTTTTTTTATCATGAATGTAAAACAAATAACCAGGAAAGTAAAATTGTTGATGATGAAGACATGAAATATTTGAAATGATTTTTTCATTTCAAATATTATGAAATATTATGAAATAAGTGCCAATATTATGAAATATTCAACCATTTTTTTTTGAATGAGGGATGATTTTTTTTTTATCATGAATGCAAAACAAATAACCAGGAAAGTAAAATTGTTGATGATGAAGACATGAAGTATTTGAAATGATTTTTTCATATTAAATCTTCTTGTAGTTAAGATGGATTACTATAACACATGTATTATTGATTTTGGAAACTTTAATGTATATAATAGGTAATCAAAATGGTTAACCTTTTCAATTAAGATAGATGAGGATAAAAAGGATAATTTTGGAGATAAAATGTGTCATGAAATTCAAGGGTATGAAGATGTATGTGTTAGAATGTTTAATGGTGTTGTTAAAGAAATCTATAATGTTTTTTCCAAGGAAAAATCTTTTACTCTAGTATAGAAAAAAAAAAAAAAAAATCTTCAAGTGTATGTGGCAAATTGCAAATATTTGATATAGTCCCTCTGAAGTTAAATAGGTATTCTAGATATAATCATATTGAAATTATTCAAAAATATATCCAAAAACTAAATAAGCCTTTCATGAAATACTATATATGAAATCCTAACCACCTCAACAGGTGGAGAAAATTCCACAGTATGACATATTAAAATTATGAAAACATTGACAAAAGTCTTATAGACCAACCACATTATCTGTAGCAAAACAAAATCAAGTTATCTTGGATATAGAAGTAACAATGGATACCCTTGCCTCAATAATTAGTTAACCCTTAGGTGGTTTTATTCCTACTTTTAATGGGGAATCAACTATATGTTCTAGTTTCCATCTTTGAAAGGAATGTCTAGGAAGGCTAGCTAGTTCCATGCATGTCGTAGATTTCGCAGATGTAGTGATTTAACTTCATGAAAAGAGAAATGTGTGAAGAACACATAAAACACTAGCTATATTTAATTATATACTATAATATAATGGCATCACTATATATAATAATAAGGAAGCCATATGTTTTGTTCTAAATCGAGAATCTATGATAAATTATTCATTCCAAATATAGATTTAATCTATTTCAACCTGCCAGTGATAACATGCAAATAAGAACCTACACGTTGATTGCATGCTTATAGAAAATCATCAATCTCAATTACCACCTTTAACATAGTTCCTATGTGGAACATCAATATCCTTGTAAAATTTTATTATTGATCCAGGGGATCAAAAAATGCTCAAAACTCAAAGTGCTTGAAATTGCTCAAAAACAAATTCATTGTGTATATCTTGTCCTCACGATCCAAATACAACTTGAACGGGCTCAAAAAGAGTCTGTATGGCTGAGAAATCACATTCTATCCACTTTTCCAAACATACAAAATGTTGACTGTGCAGTCCGTACAAGCCACGTGGCAGCTGACCGTACAATCATACAGGCTGATTGGGAAGCTGAAGTGGCAGGTGATTTGGAAGCTTAGTTGGCAGGGATGTGGACTAACAATGGTCGACACGTGTCCATTTGCTAGGCGAATAGAAGGGTGCCACATGGCACAGTCAGGGGTTGCCACGTGGCACCCCCTTATTGTCGGTTAAAAGTTTGGGTTTGGACTCCGCAAGGGTTGAACCCTAGACCTCCGGGCGGATAAATGGAATGAGTGCAGGATGAACTACTAGTTTGTCTGCGGGTGGTACTTAACCCTATAGGGGCAGAGTTTATATTTAAATTTACATATTGTTTCATTCGGTGGTAGAATGGGTCGGGGCTTGGTCCCAGCCCTTGGATACACGAACCATACCATACGACCAATGTGGGGTAACTGTTGGTTTCTTCTCTCTTTATACCTTTCTTGGGCTGACCCAGTTTCAGATCTACTATGGTTTCCAACAAAACCCCTTTAAAACTATCAGCCCCTCTAGTAAACCAGAAGGAAACACAGTACACAGAGTGCATTGCGCAGTCTCACCCAAGATTGTTCTATTGGTGGCTATAACTCTCAAGTGATTGCATCCTGGGAATGAGTGGGGATATGGGATTAAACTCTATGATCTTTATTTGTTACTTTAACATTAAGCTTATATTGAATACCCTGTCATTCTTATTCATGCATGTAAAATGGTAGATCTAAATAGTCATTCATGCATTTGTCTAACATCTAATCCTTGACAGTAAAGGAAATACACAATATTCAATCACATAACACATGGTCTATCGTGGTTCACCCCTCCTGGGCTATGTCCACAAAGATTTGTTTGCTTTGCTCTTTTATTATGGTGTTTCCAACACTACAGCACCACACACATTACAATTCTCCTTAGACAAGTCGACATCTACAATGAGGTGGACTAGATCACACCAGGATCCTCATCATGTGATCTAACCCTCAATATCTACCTTATTTCCTCTCCTCAAATCAAAAACTTACAACACAGATCAAATTTACAATCATTTTGATCCATAACCAAAACTTCGAACTAAAACTAATAACAGTCTTCGAACAACAACCACAACAACCCCCAACCTAGACCTCTTAGGTACCTACTTATACATGTTTTCATCTTACCAGCAGTTACATTCTCTTACCAAATCCCTAACCCTAACATGATTATGTCTTCTTTCATGCATGCCTCACATGCTTTCCTCTTTTTCATGCACGTCTATCTTGCATGTGCTACTTTTCCTACATGCACGTTTTCCTTACACGTGCTTATTTTCCTCCATGTACATCTGCCTTACATGTGTTGCTTTTCCTCCAAGCATGTCTGCCTTACACATGATGCTTTTCTTCAAAACTGGGCCTATGCCCAACAGGCCCCAAAAACTAACATCGTGACTCATCCTGAGTCACTGCCTAACTCCAACATCTATCACTGCTTGTGTTAGTGCTTCGTACATATCTGGTATCTGTTGGCACTGCTCCTAAGCCTAACTGCTCCTTGTTGACATGGCTTCGACCACCTACGTGGTGACTGGTGGTTGTAAGATCTCTCCCCCCTCCAAGCCTATCTATTTGAGGCTCACTTTCGCTGCGTCGATTTCCACGACCAATTGTTCTGCTTTTTCTTGCAGGAGCTCCAACTGAGCCTGTCATGCGATCTTTTGTGCCTGCACCACTTTTTCTTCTGCCTAAAGGTTCTTCATTTCTACGACCATATTGATCTTCTCTGGCAGTGAAATTATCCTATGTCATTGTTTGACATATGCCATTACTGCATGCAATTTATCTTCGTTTCCTTGTAGCTCTTGTAGGCTCCCATCCTCTAATAGTTGTGTCCATAGTTGACTGCTCTTTTCCAACAATTCTACCACTCTATGTATATTCTACACAATGTTTTATGCAGATGTTGTCGCGTATTTCTCTCTTTGCACTTAGATTGTTGAAGGAGTCATAGGTACTACGTGCTCCTCCAGTTCCTTAATCTGCTCTTTATATTGCACCAGGGCATGTGCTAGTTTTCTCATCTTCTCTTCAGAAGATGCTTCTTCCGATTCTACCCTGTCAGGGATGGATTGAAATACTCCACTTATATATTTCTCCATCTCCTCCACTTTTTCTATGCTAGATTTATCTCCTGCCCTTCCTGGCTAAGTGCCTCCTTCAGTGAGGTGTTGTCTTCCTACACCAATTGTAAGTTCGTCACATCTGACCTTGCTCTAGACTGAATCTCTTGCGCGATGCTCACTTGCAATTTATACAGTGTTTTAGTTGGAATCTTGGGTGGTGCCAAGTCCAACCTCTCAATGTCTTTCAGGGGCCTTTGTGATGTCGCCTCATCGAAGAACAACATCTCTGGTGTTATGATGAAATTAACAATTCCCTGTGTTGTGATGTGCATTGTCTCTCCAACATGTGCTTCTTCTCTAGTGGGCACTGGTTTCTCCTTCTGTTTCTACTCCTCCCTGATCCTCAACTGCTCCAGCGTAGTTTTTACCTCTTGTACTTGCTCTAGAATTGAATCTCAATGATTCTCCACATTTTCCCATACCTCAGACAATCTATCTTCCACTGTCGTTGCTATCATCTCCACATCATCTGATGTCAATGATGTTTCCATTGGTTTTCTGTGGGCCTTTTCCTTCTTCCTGGAGCCACTTGCTTGCTCCCCTAACATTTTTTTTTGGGAATCTGATGGCTCAGATACCTTTGAATCTGTGTATCCATGCCTATATTATGCCCAACTTCTTCTTCCATGTCTACTTCTTACACCTTCGTCTGCACTTCTTCTGCGCTCACCTATCCTGTCGGTCCTCTTGGTGTCTTCTCTGTGCCCGGTGGACCCTGTGTAGGACCATGTTGTGACTTATTTTGTGTCTTATTTTTCTTTCTAATTAGGTTTATTTCCCCCACTATACCTAATGTTGTCTTCTTTTTCTGGCTAGCGCCATTCCTTCCTATTTGCTACGCGGAGACCGTGCTACCCTACGTCTAGATTTGTATTGTTAGCGTTTCTCTTGGAATCTCTGGCACTTTCCACTCCTCAAGCCACTCTTGGACATCCATGTGGATGTCCTACATCATCACGTAGTACTTCAGCTGAAACCACTTCTTGGCTAGATCCTTCTTTGCTTGTAGCCACATGTTGTGGCATGATGCTTGTAAATTCGCTATCTGTCCAAACTCCTGGACAATTTCTAGGAAGATCCTCCATGTATCCACCAAGCTATTTTGGATCTCTATTAAGTACTGAGCGAACATGTCATTGTTG
Organism: Picea glauca; assembly: GCA_000966675.3. NCBI lineage: Eukaryota > Viridiplantae > Streptophyta > Pinopsida > Pinales > Pinaceae > Picea > Picea glauca. Next base: position 196,113 of record JZKD02S1242242.1, read on the forward strand.
AATTTATTTTCCTTGGGATCTGTTGTGCTCCACAGTGACGTGTATCGCGCTGAGCCATATTTTCATGTCCTTGGAAGGAACATAGTGTATGTGGGTTCCTGCCACCCCATAAGTGCAATGAGGATGAGTAACCACGAGTAATGGAACTCAGAGCCCTAGTCTTGTGCATCCTTGTAGTATTCAAGGAACGAATTCAGTAGATAAGGGCCCCAACTCGTCAATCTCCCATTTGTGCACTACGTCGCAGCTACTACTACTCCTGTGGGCACTTCTTCTTTTTGGAACTTGTGCATTAATTTGCAATTGAACAATCTTGTTGCAAATCGTTTCACAGGATCATTGATGTCACTGATCCTAATACCTCTGTTACTCCTCTTTGTGCCATAATTTGATTTGATCTCATCTGAGATGGATTTCTACTTACTTTTGTCTTCTAGGTATTGTTTTGACTTCTCCCCATCTGTGGGTATCCCTATAATTGTCGCGATGAGGTCAAAGTTGATAGGCACTGGCATATCCATCCACAATATGCTTTCATACACCCTCGCTAAAAGTTGTTTGACACATCCGTTTATGTGTTTCCCGCACCCAAAGTGCGGTATGTCTAATAATTTCATGATGTCGGTGTTTTACAGTCCCAAGATCCATTGTGCATGCTCCAACATTGGTGTGCCTGATGGTCCTTCTCCTCTGCTCTCTAAGTAGCTTTATGGTGCCAAATATGGTAACTTTATGGTTCCAGAGAAATCATGGTCGAAGTATTTAAGGCCATCAAATCCTCCTACCATGTTATCTTCGATCTTCACTCCCTTATGAATTTTTGGCATCACTATAGCCAATTCCGCCTCTACACATTGTCCGCCCTACACACTACTCTCTGCTTGTGCCTTCTTCCCTTGTGGGGAGGATACCCCACCTTTTGGTATGGACTCTTACTCCATTTCATGATCTGGTTCCAGCTCTAGTCCTTGCTGTGTGGAACGCGTGGCTGATTCTTCTTGTTGCAGCCCTTTTCCCCTAGACGCGTCAGATTCTGTTCATTCGACGTCCTCTTTCAGTTGCTCGGGCTCCTATGCAAGTTCCTTCTCCTCTTCCATATGAAATGTGGTCTTCTCGTACTCTGGTGCATGGATTTCATCCACATCCACCACTGTAGGCATAACATTTGTTTCGGTTTGTGTCACCCAAGTGCTACTCCGTGTGTTTCTTCCAGTTTTACTCAACGCTCCAACACTCGATGGTGACATGGAAAGAAAATCTGAACTGTAGAATTCCAAATCGACATATGGTAGTGAAAATTCACACTCTATTTCTCTTCCACTCGGCTTTGCGTTCTTCTCCTTAGCAAATAATACAATGGGTTTCTTTCCCCCCTTTTTCCAAATTTATTGTTGAAAGGAGAAGTGACAGTCATGTCACACTGACAATTGTCACTTTTTCACTTTTTGTTTTGTTTCTTGTGCACTGTACCTTTCTACCCGTTAACTTCTCTTCTGCACGCAGTGTTTTCGAACCATGGTTTTCTTGCATTGCACTGTTCTATTCTACCAGCTCTATTCTGTCAAAACCCTCCATGTGCACCGATCTATTTTTATTTTTATCCCCTTTATACTTTTTATTGCTTTCCTTATTTTTCTTCTTTTTATTTTTTTTTCTCATTTTCCCTCCCTTACTTCTACTATAATACACTATATACATATCTTCTTACTGGGTGGTAACTTTCTAGTTGCCAGGAGGTCAACTGTCCCTATACAGTTTCAATCGACTCCCATTGATCATTCCTCTGAGTTTTGTACCTCCTAAATATTGCAACCGTACAACTCCCCCTTCTGTGAAAATCTTCACTTCATATGGTCCCAACCAATGCATTCTGAATTTTCCTGGATACTGAAAAAATTTACTGTTATACACCAAGACTAGGTCTCCCTCCTTGAAACTCTTCCTTTTAATATGTCTGTCATGCCAATATTTGTCCCTTGCTTTCTATACTTCTTTGTGAAATCCTGCTAGAATCTTATCTTCTTCCATCTCCATCAGTTGACTTAGCCTTTCTTGTACTATGCCTCGTTCTATCATGTTGGTGATTGTTGCTACGTGAGACTAGGTACCAAAAATTCTAATGACACCATTGCTTCTTGTCCATACACCAGCCTGAATGGTGTCTTTCCTGTCAAATTTTTGCATGTAGTTCTGTATGCCCATAATATTGCTGGTATCTTCAAATCCCAATCATCCCTGTTGACATTGCAGATCTTTGTCAAAGAATTCTCTAGGATCTTATTAAAGGATTCCATTGTTCCATTTGCTTGAGGGTGATATGTACTCTTTTAATGATAGAATTCAAACTCCTCATTCATAGCCTTGATAGTAATATTGATGAAGTGAGTGCCCTGGTCACTCATCAAAATCCTTGGGCATCCAAATCTAGTGATCACTTTCTCAAACAGGAAGTGTGTTGATATCTTTGTGCTACAATATTTTACTAGTGTTGCTTCTACCCATATCATTAAGTACTCTGTCGCAGTAATGATATACCTTGCTCCTGACCTCTTTGTTGGTGGGTTAATTGGTCCCACAAAGTCTATTTCCCATTTGTCGAATACTTGCAAGGTTACTTGTGGTCTTAGGGGCATCTCATCATGTCTATCAGGTTTTCAAACCCTCTGACATACATCACATCTTTGGCAGTAGTCCTTTGCATCTATGTGAATGGTTGACCACCATAGTCTTGCACGCAATACCTTCTCCATGGTATATTTTTCTGCATAATTTCCTCCAACTATTTCCTCTTGGAATTATTTTATTGTTGCAATTAAAAGAAAATTGTATCCATTATCATACATGCAGAAAACTATTATGAACTGGTAAAACTTTAGACAAACTAAAGGGAAAAATGTGCAAAGCCACATTCAAGAGTTTAGAAAAAGATATTTGGTTTTGGGTATAGATTTATCTTCTCAAGAAACTTTACTAAAATACATTGGAGGATTGCATAGCTACTTGAGACACACAATTCTTATGTTTAACCCTTCAAATCTAGATGAAGTTTGTGTACAAGTAACTCATTTGGAAGCAAGAGGGAGGAATGATCCTCAAGAGGGAAATAGGAAGCCATTTAATAATGGAGACAAGGGAAAGAGGAAATTCAAAGGAAATGGGAAAAATAATGCTACAGTCAAGAAAGAGGGAGAAAAACTCACATGTAAACACTGTTCAAAAGATGTCCATGATGAAGACCATTGTTGGAAACTTCATCCTGAAAAGAGACCCAAAAAGTTCAAATACAAAGGGAAACCAAAGACTATCACAATTACACAACATGATTTAGGATCTTATTTGAGAGATGAAACAAAAATCATAGCCATGGGTTTTCAAGGTAAGGACTCTATTGCAAGTACTAGTTATTCAAGTAGTAGCCTCAATGAAACTCAACATGAAAAAAAGAAAGAATAGAACTTTTCCACATAAGGGTTATTTCAAAGCATACCAAGATAGATACTCTATTTGATATTGGTTCTCAAGCAAACCTGATTTTTGAAGACACGGTTAAGAAATTGCATTTGGAAACTACTCCTCATCCTAAACCATATACTCTAGGTTGGATATGTGACAATGCTAAATTGCATGTGACAAGAAGATGTAAACTTAGATTTTCCATCACTGCAAACTTTATAGATGAGGTAGAGCTTGATGTTATTCCATTGGATATTTGTGGTATTGTGTTGGGAAGCCCATATTGATATGATAGGAGAGCCATCTTTCATCATCATGAGAAAAAATATCATTTATTTAAAAATGGAGTTGAGTACATTGTTAGAGAGAATACAAAGAAGTTGAATTTGTCACTTGTAAATGCGGGCCAAATGAAGAGATTAGTCAATGTTAGTAAGAACTTTGTACTCTCGATTATCAAACCCAAAGACAATGTTTAAAAAGAAGCTTTCCAAGGTTGTGATGAAAAGTTAAAATATGATCTATATGAGGTTGTTAACGAATATGGTGAGATGTTTCAGGAACCAAAAGGATTTCCTCCTAAAAGAGGTATCCAACATGAGATTCAATTGCAACAAGATTGTCGTCTTCCAAACAATGGTATGCACAGAATGCCAGTCATGGAGAATGTTGAAATAAATAAAAAACAAATCCAAGAGTTGCTTGACAAAGGGGTTATCATGCCAAGCACATTGCCATGCGGGTCACCAATTGTTTCAGTACCAAAGAAAGATGGTACATGGCGCATGTGTGTAGATTTCAGAGCCTTGAACAAGATTATGGTAAAGAATCATTACCCTCTTCCTAGAATTGATGATTTGCTTGATCAATTGAAAGATGCTAAGTATTTCACTAAGTTGGACTTGAGAAGTGGATATCATCAGGTTAGGATTGTTGAAGGAGACACATGGAAGACAACTTTCAAAACAAATCAAGGTTTGTTTGAATGGATGGTTATGCCATTTGGTCTTTGTAATGCAGCTAATACTCCTGCAACATTCAGGAGAGTTTCCAACCTTGAAGCATATTGTAATGCCATCTATTATGCATTATGATCATTGTAAAGCACTCATTTTAACACTTTAATCATATAATGAAAATGATCCATGGGAAGTTGGACCTGGAGATGTAGCCCAAGGTGAACTCCTTTATCATTTTTTTGTTTTATGTGCTTGTTTTTTATGGTTTTTTATGTCTTTTTATGTTATTCATTTTAAGTAAAAACTCATTAAGTTTATGTGCTTGCAAATTGAACAATTTCCCAAGACACATACATATTTCACTTGCAAAATTTGTGTACACAAACCTTATCATTTTCAGATCAACTATGAGAAAACAATAAGTACTCTAATTGATTACATCCACTTTGGAGTTTCCTTGTCAATGCATCTCCAACATGTTTGTACCATTTCAAAATAACTAAAGCATAATCATCGGATATGTACATCCACTCCAAAATAATACCTAGGATTCTAAATAGCAAGATATACATACTACAAAAAGAAAAAGAAAAAAAAGGTATCTACCATTGTGTGTATCCATACAAAAATCAAAGGAAGAATTATTGTTTCACTAGATACACATTGCATGCAAAATAGAATATCTTAACAAATAAGGATCTACATCTATCGAAAACTAGGCAAACCGCTAGAAATGCACATAAATGCCTCACCCAATTTGGTGTATGAACAATGTGTAAAAATATACCTTAGGCCGGTATTCTCGTCACTTTAGAGATGAAGTAATCACCTCAAGGGGGGAATCCTGGTAACCCTAGGGGGAAATGATATGGAAAGTGGTATGATGGAAGTGTAGCCCATATAGGTCAATATAATAGTGCGGAAATGGTTGGGAAAGAGTATTGGTGGTATCCAATGGATGCCGAGAGGTATGAGTACCTATAAAGGGTGATTTGTACCTACCCAAGACACAAGGAAATCCAAGTAAGAACGTAATATGTTATGTGGAAAAGCAAGTTAATAATTTTTCCCCTAATTGCAAAAGTACACAATAATATATAACAGCGACAAAAATATAGTAAGAGATGCAAATAAAGATGTTAAAATTCTAGTTAAATAGGCAAGAGACAAGCTAGTAAATACTAGCTTAACCTAAGAATAAAAGAGAAAGACTTTAGCATCAAACAAGGATGAAATAAAATAGATTTTCAAAGATAATATTGCAACCTTATGTCTGTATAATTCAAGTTATTACAGCCAAGAGATCCACCATCAAAACTTGCCAACAATCCAGCCAAAGAGTGCGCTAGGGTTAGTAGATTATAGGGGCAAACTTTTAGCAACTTTAGACGGTTGGTTTGTGAGTTAATTTGAAATTTGTAATAGGGTTTATGCAGCCCCAATGGATGTAGATGAAAATTATGACAGAAACAAGAAGACTAAGAGAACTAAGATGCCCTAGAGGGGTTAGCCACCTCAAGGAATCCACAAAAGAACCCAACTTAAACAAGATTGATATCTCACCAAAACATGTTTACCAATGCAAACAATTTTACTTCTCCAATGAAAAAATAATATTAGTGCCTTTATAATTGGGTGAATGGAGTCTTTAAAGTGTAAGTTAGATCAAAAATATCCCTATGGGTGTAAATAATCTTACTCCCTAGGGTAAGCCAATCAAACTAGGGTAAGTCTAGGAGGGTATACACACTTGTATTTCTCCTAGTAACCCTTGTCCAAGAATGACTTATAAACTTAACAAATGAGATGAAGCTTAATGGAGGGTGTATGAAACATACTCCTCCTAGGCTTTCAACCAAAAAATACCAAGAATAAGCAAGGAATAACAAACAAGTGCATATTTTTCCTTACTAATTCCAAGAAAGAGAGAGAGAGAGATCAAACCCTAGTTCGCCAAGCATTTACCATTTCAGAGCAAGTGAAGAAGCCTCTAAGAGGTGCACACGACTTAACCACATCCAATCAACAAGAAATAACACCACAAATCATTTTCAAGGGAGAGAGATACCAAAATTCTCAAGTATAGCGAAAATTGCAGCCATTAGTCTTCTCATAGTGGGAAAGCTATGATGAAAATGAGATACAAATGATCTCTATTTATACAAAATATCCCAAACATATTTTGTCTACTTATGTTATGGTAAACACAAAATAATGGGACAACAACCCTTATTTTACCCCTTTACACAAGTAATTCATTTTTAATTCAAACTTAAAATTTAAAAGTGCACAATAGAAACCCTAAAATGATGTCACCCCCCTAAGGGTGATGTTTTGACCCTTTGAGAAAGTCATTGGAGTAGAAGGTTGAAATCATTATGGCTCATAGATCCTCCCTCTCATGCGCTATATCCTTCTCAAGTCTTCTCCCACCAAATCATGCCAAGTCTCAACAAGTAGCAACTTCATCACCACCAAACCCTAGCCCCAATGATGACGTCAAATCCTCAAAGGTGACATTTTATCCCATCCAAGAAAATAGTTTGGCATGTAAGGGCTAGGCAAGGTCCTCCAAGTTTTCCTCTAGGCATCCAAAGGTATGTCTTCATTATCTGACATGTGGGCCCTTGGCAACCAACCTGTGGACTTCAAACCCCATGGAATCCCAAGCTAGGCTTGTTCCTCCAAAATTGTCCACCAACTGGGTCCTACAAAGGCAAATGGATATGCCCTCCAAGGATATCAAATCAAAGCATCATGATGAGTAAATCAAATCAATAAAATATCCATATAATCATGTACATACAAACTACCTCATAAAAATAAACCAATGCTCAAAAATCCTATGCAATTTTCCAATTTTAGGTATGGGAGGGTTGACAAAACGACCTATTGGGTGAATCATACCTCAAGTTTAGGGGTGTTTCCCAAGGGGGGCTCCTTTCAATTCATGACTATTAGGTGACATGGATGATGGGAAGACTTTTGGGAATGGGTTTCATGACATACAAGGGGTTGTAGTGTCTCACTTATGGGTGCCTTTGTAGAGGGCGTGATGCACCTTCATTTTCAATGCAACCTTTCTCCAAGACCATTTATTGCCTTTAATTATTTTAGGATGTTTCCGGGTTGAAGCTAAGGTGGGGATTCTACCTAAGAAATAAAAATTGTGCCCACCTTGACACTACCTTGGTCACATGATGCTTCCCCAAGTTGGAAACATGTGTGGGGATTCTACCTAAGCAATAAAAATAGTTCCCACACATTCCCCTCCCTGGCTGGCATTTGTTATTAGTTATTCTTTCACGAGTCCTATCAATTTTTATGAGAGACATTTCATTGTCCTCAGGATACTAAGTGAGCATATAAAAGGTTAATGGTTTGGATTTTATCTTTTTCCAGCTACAAGTCTTTGGGCCTTCATCTTCTTCTTCCCATGAAATGAGGGACAACCCCTTCTTGGGTTAGTACAACTAAAAATCCCAAAAGGTAAGGAGATGAGGGGATGAAGTATGGAAAGTGTCAAGTATGGTCGAGAATGGAATGATGAATCATCAAAAGGATGTCCCAATAGCATCCCTATCCCTAAGGGTGACCCACTTGCTAGGGTGCAATGTCAACCGCCAAAGTGAAATGGGGCAAAGAGCATAATGTCTAAGCAAATGTCACATAATCAAAAGCAGTAATATATGCAACAAACTCAAATGCCTAAAATATTGAAATGACACTCACCATAATACCTGACTTGTACCTCATGGAGCAAGACCCGGTGTCTTCCAGAGGCCAGCTGATGTGGTGGATTATGTTGTGATGAACCTGGAGCTGTGGTGGAGAGGTGGGTCTTTGTCTGTGCAAGTGGACACTACTAGTCAAGCTATCTCTCAGTACTCCATGTCTACAACCTGATGGCCTCGAGACATCATCTCCTTAGTTATCCTTAGGAGTTGGGGATAACATATGTCTCCTACTTAGGGACATGTTCTTGTAATAGAGTGCATGAGAACCACAACATATCCTAGAAGACCTATTCCTACATTGAAACATCACACTATAAAATCTAGCATGGTTCTATCACCCTTTGTCCATATACATCAAAATAAAAAATAAAACTAGTCTATAAAAGACAATTTTAGCATTTTTTCAAAAAATTATAAACTAAACATGAATTCAATATGCAAGTAGAGAAAAATGAAATATGAAATGCATATTAAATAACATGATAAATCAAGATGCAAATGCTAGGAAAGTAAGATGACCTACCTAGTTACGTGGGGCTTGGGCCCTGAAGAATTCAAGTGATTTCAACATAGCGTCGGAGAAGAGACCCATCCACTGGAAATGAAATATTTCTCCCATCCAAAGATTTCAAATAATACTTATCTTTCTCGAACTTCTTCTTGATTATGTAAGGGCCAAGCCACGAGCTTTAGTCTTACCCTTATTCTTGTCCCACATGAACACAAGGCTTCCTTCATTGTAGTTGATGTAAGGTATGTTCTCAATGTGTGGATAGGAAGGAGGCCTTGTGTTGACTGCATTTTTGATGGCTTCCTCATGTTCCATATCTTCTTTCTTCAATATTTGGATAGATCCTAGCTCTTTCCCTTGGAATTTCACAAGTTTCTCTTTGTATTCATTTGTCCTTGGGAGAAGCATGCCTACGCAGTCTTCCTGCATGAAAGGTAAGTCTCTTAGATCATACTAAATGGTGTCAGAAACCTCATCAAACTCATCCTTGCTTGTATAATCAGGGCTAATTGAATCCGTCACATGCTTGCCAACTCACTCTCTACTATATAATACCTCAAAGGTGCCATCTCCCATGGGTATGTGTGAATAGGTGAGATCCATGATGAGAAAACCACCAAGAGAGGCATACCAAATCCTTGATAAGAGCATCCCCCAAGCATATGAGACATCAATCACTACTATATTCATAAGGAGGCCGATATGTAGAAAGTCAATAAAAAATACCTCAACGTCCTCACATAATCCATAAACCTTGAACCTTTTAGAATCAATGACGCATACGTTTCCATAGGTTCAGGTCGTCTTAAAAAAAAGTTGTTCCATTACTTTCAATGACATGATGTTTGTTGAAGACACCTCAAAACAAATCTCTACAAAAACTCGATATGAATTTCAATTTCTAACTGCTAATATACCAAATCATAACAATTTACAAAAAAACTCCTAAAATCAAGGCAACATTCTTGCATAAAATCTCTTTGATTTGACTTGTTTTGCATTCGAATGATCACACTACTACTTTATCTATATCTTTCCCATATATCTCCAATCTTCAATGCTCCACTTGAAACCAGCTTTTGACAACTCATCATAGGTGGCTGATCTGGATCAATCTTCATATCCCAATATAGATTTTAGCTCCACAAAACATTGTATAGCTTCATAACATGATACATTACATGCTTACATTATATATAGCCTTCCCCTGTTACAAAATATGAAACTGGGTGCGAACAACAACAAAATCTACTGCTACAAGTGTTTCGGTAGCGCCTTTATTTCCCTGTGTATACGATTGCAGGAACTTCCTGTAGAGACCTTCCAAAAACTAGTCTTTCATGTTTTAAAATTTTTTCTTTGCCTGGGTTATAGTTGGAAATAGCCAAAAAGGAGTATGATAGCTTAGACACAGGGAACAAAAAAGATTTTTCCATCCTCCATTACTTTAAATCTCAAAAACTGGATTTATCCTCGAAGTGATATTTTTAAATTGACAACTTTCTATCCAGGATTGAGGAAGTTGCTTCTGCCAACCATTCTAAGCTATTCTTTATGGTCTGCTTAGATTGAGATCGAGTTTGCATACATTTAGGCTCATTCCCGTCATGTCCAATCTTAGGGTTTGGGATTTTCATATCCTTTTTACCTTGTTTCCTGGTAAGAACTTTTTCTTTCTCAATGATTGTCTTTGTATTTATGATCAAACCACCCTTCTTGGATTTATCCTTCTCAGGCTTAGTGACAAGATTTTTCTTGCTTGTAGATGTTTTTCCAATAGGTTTTGACAGGCTCTTCATCAATGATGATAAATTTCTCTGTGATGGAAGGTTTATTCATTGTCTTAGACTTCAACCTGAACTTATTTTGAGGCCTTGTACTTTGTTTCCTTACTAAAATTCTATACCTAGAGGTATCACCTTTAGAGGAACTCGAGGCATGAGGATTGACCTTTGGGATAGGCTCTTTAATATGTACATGATCTTCAAACTCTTTTGTTGATTTTACATGTTGTTGGTCCTGCACTAAAACCCTAGGTTCTGCTAACCTCTTAGCCCTTTTTGATTAAGTTTTATGTGCAAAAGGGAAAGGGTGCTTACCTCCACCTAATATGTGAGAAGACCCTGCATCTGTTTGTTGACTGGTTGATGTAGATTTTACAGGCTCATTTGGAGTCTCAAAGCATGTTGCTCGTCTACCCTTCTTTCCAGGAGTGGATTGACCGACATTAGATGGAGTTTCTTGATCAAGCTTAACAATATTTCCATGTGATTGAGAAGCAGGAGAATGTGTTTCCTTCTCAACCCTGAATGGATCAAGAACTGATCCAAAGTCTTCTACAACTTCCCTAATTCGGCCTTAACAAGAAATTTAATCAACCCCTGATGAAAAATTCTGCGAGGAGGGGTCTTGGGGTTTTCTTGAACTCTCATAGTCATCTTGCTGAGATCCCATAAGAAATAATAAGGTAAATTCGTCCTCTTAATCCCTTCTAGATGAAGAAAATATCGAAGGTGGAATAGGAATACAATAGAATAACGCCCCTCACATGTGATGAATCTCTTAAGCATGAGCAATGCTTCCATCCAATCATCAACAATCCAATCCTTGTGGATTCCCTTGGCCCAATTAGGGTCTCTGTGTTTAGGCTTTAAAAACTGATTAACGTCTCCTCCTATAATCAACTTATTTTTCAACCACCTTTCGCCATCAGTGGGGAGGTTTCACGCAACAACTATAGATTCTTCAGTAACCTACATAATCAGGTTGGCGATTCAAGCCCACTTTCCATTGAAACACTAGGCAAATTCCCTAGATGTAGCATAATGGTGACCATCCAAATCAATACATAAAAGGTACCACCCTGCCCAATCGAAAATGATTTGGGTATCTTTGTAAGCCTCCATGAATTCAAGCCCTTCAAGTTCTTTCTGATTCACATGTCCACCTTTACTCATCTACACAGTCATGACCCAGAAGCAAGATTCTTGCCTACGGAGAAGAAACATGTTTGTTTTGTAATGAGAATCAAGGAGATTTGCTAGCTTTGCAGGGGCCAATTCAAATAAATTCATTGTTGCAATTAACGAACAAGGTGCCATTTTTGAAAACACATTGAATAAGACAATTGATCCATGTAACCTTCTGGACAACTGACATGTATAGATGACGATACACCCCATTTCGCATGCTATGGCTGATGAAAAGTACTTTGATAAAAAAAATTTCATACTCATGAGCTTGTAGTACAATCCACATCTTCCATGACTCACCGAGGTGCTTAAAATGATCATGACTAGGGACATGTGGAAGTTTCTATAGCACCCAACCTGATTTGTCTTTTTCACTCTTGAGTGGATTAGACTCTGAATCTGGAACTCATGAAGTTAAATAATCATGATTCATAAGTTTTGACATGACTAATCTCTCAAATGAAAAGACTTGAAACCAATTGATGTCATCAAGTAATCATTTAAACATGTGTCTAATTCACTATGTCCCCTTCTCACAACATTAAGTCCATCTCATTCATTCACTCTAGCATTCTCTTAAAACCCCTTAAGTTGAGTTGTTAAGCCTTTAACAAAATGCTAAATATTTTTATAACTTATACAAAATTTTAAATACCAAGTAGGAATGAATGAGGAATTAAACAAGGTAGAACATAGTAGGTGTTAACAATGGCTCCATGGGGGATGGATTTTTCCCTGTGAAACTCCAAGAACTTTGAGTAGACCTGTTTCTTATAATCCTTTGAGCTTCAGACCATGCATATTTGCAAAATGTATTGTTCCATTTCTTGAACTGTGGACAAACTTTATTCAAAATACATCAAACTACAAAAGTAAAGACCATTTTTGAAAACTGAAAAAATAAAGAAAGCAATATTGCTCCATTGGGATATGGAGTATTTAGCTTCTAACTACCACACCACACCGATATATACAATGAGATTTTGGACACCAATGGCCCTAGTAAAACAATTTCTTCATAAAATGACCATTTACCGGGCCACCAAAAACCCCTTCACCTTCCAAATTCTGCAATAGGAAAGTGTTGTTATCCAAAAAACATTCAACCCTAAATGGACCTGTCCACAGGCTATAAAACTTCCCATGATGATCTTCCCTGTGAGCATCCCATTTCAAAAACAAATCACCAAGTACTAGCTGCTTTGTTTTTGACTTTTTGTCAAATGTCTCCTTAATCATCTGTTGATGTTGATGTGCCTTCTCCAGAAGTTTCTCCCTTGCTTGATGTAATTTCACAAGATGACAAATCCTTCTGATAACATCATTTGGTCCAGGCTCAATTTCTTGCAGATAATTCATGACTGGAAAAACAAGTTGTATAGGAAAAACAACTTCCATTCCATATACTAATTGAAATGATGAAGTTCCAATTGTTCTTTTGGTACTTACTCAGTCAACCCACAAAGCATATTTTAACTTTGCATCCCAAGCCCTCTTGTTTTCCTCCAAAAGTTTCTTAATAATCCTGACCATAATTTTATTGGGAGATTTTGCTAGACCATTACCCTGTGGATAATAAGCAGTGGAATTTCTGAGCTTGATACCATATTTTTCACAAAATTTAATCAGGTTAGCATACTTAAAGGCTGCAACATTATCTGTGATGATCGTATCAGGACAACCAAACCTAGAGAAAATATTTTCTTCCAGAAAATCCATAATCACTTTATTAGTTTCCCTCCTTGTAGGTATTGCTTCTATCCATTTTTTGAAATAGTTTGTTTCTGTTAGAATCCATCTATTTTGGCCACTGGATGGAGGATGGATTTCACCAATGAAATCTAATGCCCACTGCTAGAAAGGTGCAACCACTTTTACAAGCTTGAGAGGTAAGGACTTGAGCTTTTTCTTTCCTTCAAACCTTTGACATTTTTCACATGTCCTTACTTTGACACTAACATCAACAAATAGACTAGGCCTATAATACCCAGCCCTAATTATTTTTTATGCAGTGCTCTTCCATAAGTGATGTCCTCCACACAATCCTTCATGAAACTAGGTCATGACATTTTCAACTTCTTCTTTATCAAGGCATCTCAATAAGAATCTAGCAGGGTCCCTCCAAAATAAAATCTGATGATTTACACAATACTTGACAACTTTGAGTTTTAAGGATCTTACTTTGGATTTATCCATTCCTAGAGGAGCTTGGAAATTCTACAGAAAATAGTGGATATCTTTATACCATTCAAATTCAACAATATTTTCATCTACCTGGGGGTTGTTGTAGGGAGGATGTGATTTTCCTGAATTTTTACAGATGTAATCAACTACCAAAACTTTGCAATTAGAATCAGCTAATAGTTTAGCTAACCCCTAACCTTTGACTAGCTTAGTAGGATTGATTTCCAAATCATACTCAAGCAACTTAGCTATCCATTTCCTCCTCTTTCCATCAATGTCTAGCTGAGTCAATATATCTTTAATAGCACTAGATGGTACATAGGCAATAACTTTGGATTGTAATACATAAAGTCTAAAAGATTTCAGTGCCTTAACCAAGTAAAAAACTCGTTTCTCCATGATATCGTATTTTAACTCAGCGTCCTGAAGTGCCCTGCTAAAGAAACAAATAGGTTGTTCGAAACCTTTAGAATTTTTTTGTAATAAAGCAACTGCTAAAGTGTCATGAGATGCAAAAGAAAAAATCAGGAAATCTTTTTGAAAATATGGACTGATAAGAACAAGAGCTTTTGAAATAACTTGTTTAATAGTTTGAAAAGAATATTTAGCCTATGTATTCCACTTGATCTCACTACCCTTTTTCAACATGCCAGTTATGTGTTTGACCAATTCAACAAAGTTAGGAATATACCTTCTAAGAAAGTTTATATTCCCAAGAAAAGACTGAATCTCTTTCTTAGTTCTAGGAATGGAAAGCCTTTGAATAGCTATCACTCTAGCATGATCAATTTTAACTCCACCAACACAAACAATGTGACCAAGTAATTTCCCCTATTCTAAAGAAAAATGAGAATTTTTTGGGTTAAGGGAAAGACCATACCTTCTACATTTCAAAAATACATGTCTCAGATGTTGTATATGCTCATCATCAGATTTAGAGAACACAGTTATGTAATCTAGATAGATGACCACAAAAGTGTCTTTTTCCCCCACAAAGGCTATATCCATGGCTCTCTGAAACATAGCCCCTGCATTTATCAAACCAAAAGGCATCCGAGTGTACATGAAAGTCCCCCATGGTGTTATGAACAACAACTTGATTGTATTTGTTAAAACCATCAATCATAGACAACTTGCTAGATCTTACTACCCTCTGCAAGATGTGTTCCATTTTGGGTAGTGGATAGTTGTCTTTTTGAGAGCATCTGTTTAGATTCCTGAAATCGACAGAAATTCTGATTTCACCATTCATTTTCCTCACTGGTACCATATTTTCCACCCAATCAGAGTACCTTAAAGGTACAATTATCTTAGCATCTAAAATATTTTTGACTTCTTTCTCCATGATAGGTAACAAAAGAGGATTAACATGTCTTAGTTTCTTCTTGAATGGCTTCACATTTTCTTTCAAAGGTATCTTATGTTGCAAAATAGTTTATGTTAGCACTAGAAGTCACATATGGATTGTGGCAAAGGTAAGTCGAGTACCCATCAGTTTGTATGTCACAATAAATTAAAGGTGGTC